>CAUYON010163275.1:0-133298 GCA_963573935.1 Arctocebus calabarensis | reverse complement strand
GTTCCAGCTCCATCCATGTAAACATGAAAGAGGTAAAGTCTCCATCTTTCTTTAAGGCTGCATAATATTCCATGGTGTACATATACCACAATTTATTAATCCATTCGTGGGTCAATGGGCATGTGAGCTTCTTCCATGACTTAGCAATTATAATTTGGGTTGCATCAAAACATATTTCTTAATAAATTCTCTAAGTCAGAGAGATACATATGATACAACACAACACAACACACATGTATATACTTATATGCATATGTTATATATGTATTTTAACATATATGTTATATATAATTATGTTGCATATGTTATATATGTATTTTAACATATGTTATATATAATTTATGTATATTATTTTGTTCTTTATTAATTATTATGCATAATTAATATATACTATGCACATAAATATATGTATCTGTCTCTCTGTTTTTTATCTATATCTCATATGTATGAGTCATCTCTCTGTCTCATACATATGTAAATATTTCATATGTGTCGTACGAGAGAGAGACAGTGAGAAAAAGATTAAATTTACATGTTGGCAATGTACTAACCGAACTATGTAACAGGCTCTTTGAACAAATTTCAAGACCTCTATATGTTTTTTAATAACCCTCTCCTTTAAGTAACTACTTTATCTTTCGGGTTATTTCTCCAAAATGGTGGATTTTCGATAAGACCAAGAGGCTGAAATTCAGAAGACCCCTGGATAGAGTTTCTGATGTCAAGATTCAGAGTTTCTGATGTCAAGATTCATCAGCCCTAAATATCAGTAGCTTTTTTTTTCTTTCTCAGCTTCAACCATAATGACTAACCTCAGATGCATAATTTCTTTTTTTGATTTCAGTTTTCTCATAAAAGTAGAATCACAGTACAATATCAATCGATTTCTCAATATTGTCTTGAGATTCCAACAAGATAATGTACATAAAATTGTTTTGAAATGGTATAAAATCCTATGTAGATTTGAAGTAACAAAATAGCTATATTGAAATTGTCTGTATAAGAAATTCAAATTGTGAGCAAAATATGAGAATGTACTGGGTCATGTGATGGGGAAATACAAATATGAAAATAACTTCAAGGAGTTTAAGGTATTTAATAATTATTCATAAACTTTTTTTTCTTTATCACTATTATTTTCTTCACCAAATGGTGTGATTTCATTTTTAGTAACCACAAAGAGGCTTTCCATCCATTGGCTAGAGAGGAGGGCCCAGCAGCATGTAATTCCTGGGTTACATTTAAGTGAGTTTAATCATCTGTCAGCATCTGCTTATAAATTGCCAAGGAGGGGCTCTTATTGGACCATTTTAGGTCACACTTTTGCATTTGAGCCAGTTATTATCGCAAAGGGGAGGGGTTTTAAATTAGCCAGACATGGCCATGTGAAAGCCACGAAGGCCACAGAGTGATTGACCTTTGGCTCTTTAAAGTAAGAATGTGCTGTGTGTATTATCAGAGGAAGAGGCAAGGAAACACTGGCAGAAAAATATCAGATGTCCATTATCTTCTCTCTCCTCCTAAGGCTCTTACAAGCCTGTGGACTATGCATTTTGCTATCATAGTCCTCATCATATTAGAATGGGACTATTTCTTGCCTTGTGCTCATTGCAAACATTGTCTGATTTATCTTCCTAATCCCAACACCCAGCATTGCACTCAACATAGACTAGTTGCTAAATAAATACAGATTGAGGGAATGAATAAAGTAATTTTTCAACAAAAATTACAGAGGACTCTATTATCCCAGTTCTTGCATGTCTGTGGAGAGGCAATGACTGGTTGCCTATATTCTTAAATTCTCCCTAGCTCAAGTGTGCTTCCTGGGAGCACCCTCTGTATCTAACTTCTCACCTGTTCATTTGGCACAGATTGGGAGCAAAGTTCCTCAGAGGATGCAGAAAAGTAGACTCAGGATTACTTCTTGGTTTCTTAAATGGGAAGCTCTATCCTCCGGAAGCTTACAACCAGATTGCCAAATCATGGCACCTGTCATAAAATGGGTTATCCTTGAAACTGTGTAATGTATGTTTAAACAATCCACTCACATTCATATGACATTGAAGTTCAAAGACAAGATAAATGAGGGCCAATTGGAAACAGTGAGAAAGTGAGCTTACCTGGAGCAAAGATAAGATTCTGATGAGAACAAAGGGAAGGAAGAATTACATTTGTAGGCCTACTCTGAATGAGGCACCAGACTCAACATTTCATAACCACTGTCTTTTTAGACCTTCCCAGCTCTGGGAGTATGGTATGTTTACCTCTACTTAACAAAGTAGAAAACTCAGACTCTGGGCAGTTAAGGAAATAAGTGGAACAATGTGAAGAATATAAGAGTTATAATTACTCCCTGATATTTTCAATGTCTGTGCTTTATCTCATGATATAATTAATCATATATACAACACGTGAGCTAGTATAAAAACTGCACAAAGATAACCCATCGGGACACGTAATAAACAGGTAATTTATAGCTACATTGATAGAGATCATTATGAAAATGTTAATAGGTAATGAGAATTGATCATAGGTAATAGATTATAAAGATAAATGGGAAATGAAGACACATGAATATATAATTGAGTTAGATTGATAGATACGTTCATATATATTCATAAGGGGACACTGCCAAGCCTATGTTGTGAAAAGTCAATTTGGCAAGATATAATGTGCTTTGGTGCGAACATGATCTTGCAATTACGGGGAAGCCATGATCTGCTCTTACCTCTCCCAGTCTTGTCTCACAGGGTACCTCTGAGAATTCTACAAGGTAATTGTTGAGGAAGCACCTTGGAAATTGGTAACATACTCTGCCACCCCTGCAGGTTAGGCCTTTTGAAAAGAAAGCTGGCCCCATCTCAGGTCAGAAAATGGTTTATTTTTGAGATGGTGCATGCTCTTGGCCGCTGCCTGCCCATCACATGATGCATGTTTTATCAGGTTCCACATCACCTCTACTGTGCAGCTTAGCTCGGATCATCATAAACCACTTTGGTGCCCTCCATGTCAGCAAATGGTTGTTTATCTCTTGTATCTTTTGCCTCATCTCCAAAGCTGAACTCAGTAACAGATCCTTTTTTGATGTTAGATGATCTGAAGCAGGATAAAAAGTCAGGAGAATGTTTTCTCACTCAAGATCAATATGCCTTTAACCTATTCCCTCTATCCTTGGGGAAAGGTCTCTCCTCACCTCACTGGCAGTGTCTGGCTTGCTATACTCCCATCTTGTCTTTCATTCTCCCTCCACTCTCCATCTCTACCATGGCCTGATTAGAATTTAGAACGTCTTCCACTCAGAGATCTTTCCTTAAAATCCATCATAACAGGTTCTGCTGGGTGGCTTTTCCCATATGGAGATTCTCTTATTGCCATGGACCAAAGAAACTCAAAAGCACCTTTTCTAGAGCCATGAGACACCGGTTTGATATGGCTTTGTTATTACAAGTAGAATGACATTTTAGAACTCTATTCTTTCTGAATCTTGGTTTTCTTTTCTGCAAATTGCGAGCAACAGTAACTGCCCTGCTTATCACCTGTAAGCATGGAACATTTATGATAGCTAGGTCCTAGAGATTAAATCTTAAATTAAAACATTTAAATTTAGTTTTTAAAAAATTAAACAATACATAAGATTAATTTTATTTATTTATTTACTTATTTATTTGTTTTGAGACAGAGTCTCACTTTGTCATCCTGGGTAGAATACCATGGCGTCACAGCTCACAGCAACCTCAAAAACTTGGGCTCGACCAATTCTCTTTCCTCAGCCTCCCTAGTAGTTAGAACTATAGGCACCCAGCACAACACTCAGCTATAAGAGTAATTTTTAAATGTTAAAAATCTTTTAACATTTATAAGTACTATCCTAATAATCTAATCTCGATTGCTCTACAAGGTATAAGTGATGAATATTCCTATATTGCTGATGATGACCCTGAAGTCAAAAAGGTACGTAAACGTGCTCCAAATTTCAGATTCAATAGGGATAGCACCAGTATTTGAACCTAGATTCTTGGATTCCAGAGGCTGTGAGTTTAACCATTGTGTTATGCGGCCTAAGCAGACCAATGATCCATTGTGGGACAGTGGGTGGGCGTAATGTTGTGGACAGATACAGCGGAGTCCTTATTCAGTATTCAGAAGCATCATACCAGGACAGGACCGGTAATTCTATAGTAATAAATGAACACGGGCACAATGATTTTTCTCTCCTGCAGAGTCCAATGAGTGTGTAGACAATCTCTCTGGTCAACAGTCACTTCATTTGATAACTCAGACAATGAACCAGATATAGATGAACAATTCTACCACTTTCACCTATTAGGTCTGACAATTAAGTTCATGAACTCATCCCCCCCAAAGTGCTGCATAACGCATTGCTAAATATCATACAGTCGTCTCCGACTTGGGAAACTGTCTTTTGAAGCAATTTTGGAACTCTTTTTCCACAATGGCCATTAGAATTGTCATCATATGAGGTCGTGAACTAATCCTAGAAAAAATGATTTGAAGGGTGGTCTAGGCACTGGTGTCAGTGCATAACTTCCCAAGGGGAGTACTTTGAAGGTGATTGTAGTGATATTTTAAATAGTACTTTTTCTAGAATGAATTGGCAAACTTAATTGTCTAACCTTATAGTCATCACTCAGAAATAGTCTACTAAATGCACACTTCATAATTGTACAAATGTACTCACAAAGAAATAGTACTATACGAAGAAAGAAACAGACTGTGATATTAATATAAAATTTAATTGTGTTTAAAGTTAAAATATGTGCTCAAATAATACATATTTGGATACATGCAAAATAAAAATAGATATTGAATATATTAAAATGGATACACATCCATTTTTTATCTGTCATCTATCAATCTATTTACTCTATCTCAGACTAGATGTAAGGAAGGGAATGGAAGAGGTAAATAGGTATGTAGGGACTGTATAATTAAAGCCAACTGAACCAGCTATTTGGAAGGCTGAGACAAGAGAATCACTTAAGCCCAGAGTTTGAGCTTGTGGTGAGCTGTGACACCATAGTTCTCTACCAAGGGTGACATAATGAGACTCTGTCTCAAATAACAAACAAACAAAAACAAAGCTACCTGAGGGAACTTGCATAGATCAATGAAGAGCTTAAGTTATGAACTGGGAAGTATGATTAACTCAAACTTCTGTAGGGACAGACTATAGCCTGCCAGCTATTTTTATACATAAAGTTTTATTGGAACACAGTTACTGTAATTTGTTTTCATCTTGTCTGTGGCTGCTTTTGTGAGCATTGAGTAATTGCTACAAGGACAATCTGTCAGCCAAAGAGAGAAATGTGTATTACTTGGTTCTTTAACAGAAAACAGTTTGCATCCTGAAGACTAAGGATCATAGACCACCTTACTCTTTGTATCAGTCTGAGTTTGCTCCAGAAAACAGAAGCTACTTGATGTAGTTCACTAAGAAGAATTTAAAACGAAAGCAATGAGCTACCCAGCCACTGTAAGTTAAGGGAGCAAAGATCAAAAAGTTGTCACATTTGATCCAGCAATCTACTATTGGGTGTTTACCCAAGAAAAAGAAAAGCAATTTTATCAAAAAGGCACCCTGCACTAGAATGTTTATTATAGCACAATTCCTAATTGCAAAGATATGGAGTTGAAAAGTGCCCATCAGTTCATGAACAAATCAATAAAATGTGGTATATGCATTTCATGGAGTGCTACTCAGTCATAAGAAATGAATTAAAAAATACCTTTTGCAACAACCCAGATGAAACTGGAGACCATTCTACTAAGTGAAGTATCACAAGAATGGAAAAATAAACATCACATGTACTCACTATTAAATTGGGACTAACTGATCAGCACTCAGGGGCACAGATAGAAACACAACTCAGGGGAAATCAAGCAGGTGAGAAGGGGGAAAGGCGAATTGGTGAAATCATACGTAATGGGTACAGTGTACTCTTTCTGAGTGAAGGGCACACTTATAACTTAGACTCAAGAAGTGCAAAAGCAACCCGTGTAACCAAAATATTTGTACTCCAGTAATATTCTGGAAAAAAAAAATTGTTGCAGTAGACTTCATCCTGAAACATGGAAGTGGATGGTTTTCAAGTATTATCCAGAACTCCACTGCAATTCACAAGGGAAGCTCCTGCCATGAGTTTCAGTCCACAGAGGTCAGAACATGTGGCTTTTAAGAGCCTTCCTGGCAAACCACTACAAAACTTATGACTTCCCAACATACTTGGCTGCAACTATTAGAGATCATAATGGATTCTCTTCCCCTTTTGTTTTATACATCCCACTTTCAAACTCTAACCTAGAACCATAACCATACTGGGCAAGGGTATTTTTGGAAGTGTGGTTTGGCCTATTCTCACAGTGTGAAGGGGACTTTAAAGGGAATGGTAGTGATGTGAGTTCACCATTGTCAATGGAATATTACCCTTTTATTTCCACTGCCCTAAGTATGGTAGGACTTCCAAGAACATTTATCCACATTAGTGATACTCTGCCCTAGAATATTTTAGCCTAAGGTTTATGGGTTTATGGACTTCCCGAAGGAAATTTATTGGTCTTGAGAGGCGTCTATCTAGATTTTGAACTCCCTTACCTTCATCCGTAAGTGGAAATCTCTGTGTTTGTTCCTAAAAGGAGATGTCTGTCACTTGTGTCATCTGTTGAAAAGTTCCAGGATCCCTCAGACAGCTTCCAATTGACCTTACCACTATGTCTTCTGCCACATTCCGTGTTCCTTGAATGCAAAGTGTTTTGTCATTTTCCTATACGTCAGAGTTTTGCCTGATGTTTGCCAGAGTAAACCTCCAAAAAAAGGGCAGGAAAATGTGATCAGTATGTAATGAACACAAAGTACACTCTTTACAGTTAAAATAGAGACTATGAATCATCATTACTTTTAAAATACCCAGATACCCATAGATAGTTAATAAAACATTCAAGTCTTACATCAAACCCTTCTCAATGTTCTCAGTGTGTTCTAGCCATCTCTACCTTAGCACCAGGTGCTGAAGTAAGTTTGATAATTGTTCAGGTGAAATAGGCAATGTCCTCATTCCCGATAAGACATAAGAACCAGAAGCAGGAAGGAGAGGAAGCCAGGAGGAAAGGTTCTGGCCTCCGCCTTTTGCCCTCTGTCATATCTACAGCCTCTCATGACTCTGAATTCCTTATCTCCACTTAATGCAGTGTTGAGCAAACTTTTTTTTCTTTTCTTCTGTGAATTGGAAGAATAAAGAATTTTCTTGAGCCACACGTTAAATATACAAACACCAATAAAAGCTGATGAGCAAAACCAAAGGTCTGTATATAATTTCTTCATGTCCAGCACCACAAATAAGCAAACCAAAATAATATGCAGGGCTACAAGTTGGGCACCCCTGGAGTGAATACCTCTGCTTCTTCAATAACTGGGGAGTCCAAAGGTCTGAGACACATGTATTCCTTAAGTCACTCCATGCTATGAGAGTCCTCTTAACATCACTGGAATTTATAACATTTGGGCTCAAGCCCTAACACTGCTCTTCCTATTTCTATCAATTCTGGAGAATCACTTAACATTCTCAGAAACCAGTTTTAGTTTTCCAATCTGTAAAATGTATATAACGGTGGATATTCTAGATGCAAAATCATTCTTCATAGTGTTACACATTAATAAAAGGTTAGCTGTTAATAACAGCGTTCATCACACTTGCCCTGAGATCCTCATAGTTTCATCAGAACCTGGAAATTTTAACTATTGGCTTCAGTAAGTCAACAGCTAATTTGGGTACCCAAAATGTCAATAGTAATCTATAGCTAACATCTCTCCAAAAACTGTAATAAGAGAGCCAACACATTTCTATGAGTTTAATAACTTCTGATGAGCTGGTTTTCTCTTCTATTCTCCCATCCCATTTCCTGTGTTTAACAACTTTCTTTTCTCCCTTGCTAAATGTAAATCCCTAAATATCTGAAGTGAACATGCCAGGTGCAATTCTTAGGGCTATAAACAAACTCAGGATTTAGTTAAGGTCTCTTGTATCTGAACTAAGTGCTCTTCCCCTTTGAGAGTCCAGAAATCCCTAGACACTTAACTCCCTCCACTTAATCCACCCTCTAACCTCTTAACTCCTGAAATGTAATCAGATGGTTAGCAAAGACCACAAAATGTGCAGAGAGCCTACTATTAAGCAAACAGGTGAATTAGCTTATTTTCTCTGCTTAGTTCATCATTTTAGCAAATCTCTCTTTAGATCTCAGTTTCCTCACCTATAAATTGGAGGTGAACATTACTGTCCTGCCTACCATGCAGACCCTTATGGCACAGAAAGGCAGTTGTTTCTGGCCATTAAATAAATGCTTTGTAGACAAGCCATTATTGGAGTCTGATGGTTCAGAAGGAAGTGATTGCTGGTGGGTGGTGCCTGCAGCTTAGTAGGTAGGGCACTGGCCCCATATACCCAGGGTGGCAGGTTCAAACCGGGCCCCGGCCAAACTGCAACAAAAAAATAGCCTGGTGTTATGGTGGGTGCCTGTAGTCCCAGCTACTTGGGAGGCTGAGGCAAGAGAATCGCCTAAACCCAAGAGTTGGAGGTTGCTGTGAGCTGTGTGATGCCATGGCACTCTACTGAGGGTGATAAAGTAAGACTCTGTCTCTACAAAAAAAAAAAGAAGAAATGATCACTGGCAAAGATGATAGGCACAATTTTGCAAGATTTTGATATTTCCCATTGGAGGTTAACTAAATGTCACCACCAGAGAAGGTTAACAGAAGAAATAGCTGGACTCGAGATATGAAAAGCTAGAAAACTTTGGCAAGTTCAGAAAAGAGAGAACTAACTTCCTTCCTTCCTTCCTCTCTCCTTCCCTCCCTCCCTTTCTCTTTTCCTTCTTTCTTTGTGTCCTTTCCTTTTTCCTTCCAT
Organism: Arctocebus calabarensis; assembly: GCA_963573935.1. Classification (NCBI taxonomy): domain Eukaryota; kingdom Metazoa; phylum Chordata; class Mammalia; order Primates; family Lorisidae; genus Arctocebus; species Arctocebus calabarensis. Next base: position 124,377 of record CAUYON010163275.1, on the reverse strand, counting down.
TACTTTAATCAAGAAACCCTGAATATACATGCTGTGCCAATTGTTTTCTAGGTTGCTGTGATATAACAATGAGCAAATTAATGATTTCTCCCTGTAGGTGCTCCCAGCCACAAAGTCACTGGTAGAGGAACAGCATCAACTAGTCCACTATATTTATAGACAGATTTGGCTAAAGGCAGGAGGCATATTAAACAAAGAAGAGGCATTTGGCTTGCAAAGTATTTATTAAAGTATAGAGCCAGCTCTGGGGGGGTTGGACACACCCAGAGATAAATCCCCCACTGGTATCTGGAGTAGCTTCTATGGTCTTGGGAAGGCTGAGGACAAATGTCTTTAGTGAAGTGGAGTAGATATACACATTTAGTTCTATATTTGTAGGAAACTACAAGAAATTGGGATAAGTACCAAAATGAGGACAGTGGGGGCCTAAGGGGAATTGCTACAAACTTGAAGTGTGAGTTAAATCTTTAAAAATATAAATTATCCATAGGAGAGGGAGATAGGAGGATTTGCAATTATGGGTCCATAGTTGGAAATGGCACTCCGACAAGGCATTCTCCTTCTGTATGCAGGTGTGTGCAGGTGTATACCTTTGTGTAAGGTAGAGAGTATGTGGAGTGAACAACTTCTAATGCATAGTGGAGAAACTACTGGTCTGGCCATGAAGATGGCATCACAGAAATAGCATATACAAGGGGAAGATGCCTGAAACTTAGTTCTGGGAGTCCTAAAGATTTTTGGACTTTGAAATTTGAGATAATTTCAAAATGGTCAACATTTCTTTCTGTTTGCTTATTTTTCTATCAAACTCTGGAGAAGTTTATTCTAAGGATCAAATTGTTCTGGTCTCTTTGTCCAAGTGACCAGCTATGACCCATGAGGCAAACTCCACCTTCACCCGTTTACATTGGTTATGGAGAGTTGCCCTTGCTAATATATCCAAAGATAAGCCTGGAGATTATTTGAGGAGAATGGGGTCATGGCAAGGTAGAGCATCAATTCTAGTCACCCAGTCTACACTCCAACATGTGCACACATGTCCACAGGTGCACACAGACAGGCACACCATGAGCCCCTTATTTGAGTTTTGGTTGTTAGAGAGGTATTGTTAGAAACTGAATGCCATGTTTTAACAAAATATTTGAGAAAAGATTTTGGGTCGAAGCAGAAGTGCTTAAGACACCCTGTTTACACAGAGTAGGGGCAGACCATTGTCTCAGTTCTACCATCCAAATGAAAAGAGACTTTGAAAACATTGGATCATAACATCCTTGGCCCAGGCATTGGTAGTTTTCAAGGGGTATGTCAGCTGTGACAGCTTCACAGATAACAGACATTGACAGCAGATGAAAAAGGCGAGTGTCTTTGTGGTGACTGTGGCTGCCAGCCTACTTTATGGACATATGTTAAGTCTTTTCAGACTCCCAGAAACCACTAAGCCTTCTTAATGCCTTTGGAGAAGGGTAAGCAAGGTGAGTGGAGGAAGTCACTATGTGTAGTAAAGTGAGCCACTGTTGTTCAAACATAAATGTCAAAGTGATAGCTATTGTCCAGGATACAAAAGACCCTGATTTATATGAAACCAGACAATTAAGGGCAGGAACTCATTCTAGAAAAAGTCCTATATACTTCATTGTGGAATATCACTATGGCCACCTTTGAAGTGGTCCTCTTGGGAAGCTATGCACTGAAGCCAGTGTCTAGTCCACCCATTAAAGCAATTTTGGCACTTTTTTACTGGAGTGGCCATCAGAGCTGTCATCATATGAGGTCTGACAATTAAGTTTACAAACGCATCCTAGAAGAAGTGTTTTGAATGGTGGACTAGGTGCTAGCGTAGGTGCATAGCTTCCCAAGGTGAGTACTTCAAAGGTGACTGTAGTGGTGGTATTCACCAGTGAAGTATGTAGCACTTTTTAAAAGGATGTGTTTGTGAACTTGATTGTTCAACCTTGCAAATTTCATCTGGGGAGAAGAAATGCAGCCAAAGCTGACATTCTTGCTCATCATCTACTCACACAGGGGCTTTTGTACTTGACAATTAGAGCAAGTTACGAAAGGCCATGGGCTATTAATTCTTCTTTTCCTACCACCACTGGGCCTTTTTACCATCTTGGGATGTAAGAACATTTATTTTACTTTTGAAATATTTCTTTCTTTTTTCATTTGTGATGGGATTTAAAGAATTGAGAGATAAAAGGGAGAGAAATGGGATTAAAATGTAGGTCAGTTGGTAAGTTATTTACAAATGTCTGGGACAACAGACCAAGGGATTCCTTGGTCAAGTCTTGGCAAAGGCCTTCAAGGTAGACATGAAGGAGAACAATCACTTTCTGTGAAACAGTCACCTCTTTTGGGGTCAAAGCCACTTTCCCGAGTTGCTGAAGTGAATCTTTATTTTTTCCTAAAACTCAACAGACAGCATCTTCAGAAACTAATTTGATTTTGATTGATTTTTGAAACTTGAAACACTTCTAAACTAATTTTCAGTATATTACTCTTGTCAATGGTTAAAGATTTTGTCAGGAGGAATTTGCTGAACAGACACAGTAATTTTGTTTCTCATTCTGGCATATCACCCCTAAAGAGGAAGCCCAGGGAGGGGGGCTGCTCTGTTACTACAGCTGCTGCTATTAGAATATACATTGCAATTACTTTGCTGCTATTTTGGGGGCCTTCTCGAGCAGTTCAGGCGGCAGCTCGTGGGAGCTAGACGTCTTGAAATAAGAATTACTGAATTGTCGCCTCCTCTTGAGTCAGACCTGGGGTAGAGAGGAGGGACTTGAGGCCCAAAGAGAAGAGATTCATTCAAGGTCAGGTAGCAATTTAGTGGTAAACCTGGGACTGAAGAACATCTTCCCACTTTTAGCCCATTTTTCTTCCCAAGGTAGAAAGCAGCACTGAAGTCAGACCCAGCTCTGCAAGGGTCACAGACCAAGTTGAGATTTTTTTAAATAAACATACCAGTGACAACTTCAATGGGAGAAAGGCCCTTTAATTGCAGTGGCTATGCTAATTGATAGACAGTGAAAGCCACTCTGAATTGCGTCCCTCATGAAGTGCGCGCTTCATGAAGTGACTGTTAACCGTGTCCCCCTTTGCGTCTCTCCTTAGTCAGCAGACCCATTGGGGGCCTCTGGAAATAACAATGACATTACAAGATAATAACCTCTGCTCAAGCCAGCATTATGCCGAGAGGGCTGACAAAGAGTGCTTTCCTTTTATTGCTTTTTGCCACCCAGGGTCTATAGCAAGCGGACAGATGGACGGGCTCATTTTGTCAAATAAGCAATGGGGACAAACTGCATTGGTTCAACCCAGCAATCTTCGCTCCAGGCAAGGCCTCCCAAGCAAGGACCTGCAGGTGCTTGAGTAACAGCGTTGTCAGATGCAAAGCAAAGATTTATCCAAGAGGGGAGCAGAGTTGCTAATGTGCTGGCCCATTGAGTAGGCAAAGGGCTCGAGGACTTTCATCTGCTGCAAAAGTACCTTGATGCAGTGGGAGTTAGCTTCATGTGAAGGGGAAGAGCATTAGGAGCAGAGGAAGGGCTGGGAAGTGCAGAGTTCCACTGGAGCTAGTGAAATCTGTTTCCCAATAACCTGCAGTCTGTGGGTGGATACTCATAGGTCAAGTCAACATGCATTTATTCATTATATGTTCCCAATACACGTTGTTGCATGTAATAAAGTGAACATGGGAGAAATTGAATGCCAAGTATTTTTATTTTGTGTTTTGTTTTTGTTTTTAATACTGGGTAAAGAAAGATTAAGAAAGGAATGGGAACTGATATTTTATAGAAATAGGAAGGCTGGGTATGGTGGCTTATGCCTATAATTCTAGCACTTTGGGAGGCAGAGGAGAGAGAATCATTTGAATTCAGAAATTCATTACTAGTCTGAGCAAGAGTAAGACCCCACCTCTACTAAAAACAGAAAAAATTAGCTGGGCACAGTGCTATTCACCGTAGTCCCAACTACTTGGGATACTGAAGGAGACGGATTTTGAGCCCAGAAGTTTGAAGTTACTGTAAACTATCATGATGTCCCTGAACTCTAGCCCACGTCATATACTGAGATTCTGTGGTTCTATTTCTAAAACAAACAAACAGATAATTTAGAAATGTTTGCATTTTTCCCCTTTTTCTGTTTTTATTGATACATTAATTTAAAGTATACTTATGGGGTAGAGTATGGTAGTTTTTAAGACTGAATAACAGATATAACAGACATCATATTGATGTCTATGAGTATATATCAGCAGGGCCAAGGAGCCAAAGCATTCCTCTAGGGTAGAGGCAAGACTTTCCTTGGGATTCTCGGGATTAGGAGGACTGAGACTGCAGCAAGGGGAGATGGTCTTTCTTTCTCTGGATTGAGGACTACCAGTGGCAGAGAAGAGAGAATTAATTCTAGTGGTAGGACCTGGCATGGAGAAACTCACTGAGAGCGTGGCAGGAAGCCCAGACAGCACCTTGAGACTATACCTTAATTGCTGCAGCTCTATGTCTTCTCTGTGTATGTTTTATCCCTTTAGACAAATCGCCATTTACATCATAGCCCAATCTCTGCCACTGCAAAAAATGAAGGAAAACGCTGGGCTTAATTATGGAGATCTTAAGGACAAGGAGACTGGGACTAGGGGAGCAAGTTGTGATGAGACCAGAGTGATAGTGGCAGCAGGGTCATCAATGAGGGGTAACTGTGTCCAGTGGAAGGCTAACCTCTCCAGGGCATGGTGGCAGTGGGGTGACATGAGTGGAGGGAAAGAGAAAAGGATGTCTACAGGTCATTTTTTGCACCCTTTGGCAGCATCCTAGGGCATCTTCAGAATCATCCAGGAGATGTGTTGAAGAAGGTACTTTGGGACCAATTATAAGGAAATGTGTTCTTAGACCAGCGTCACGAGTGAGAGACAAAGATACAAAAACTCATAAAACTAAAGCCTCGAGGAGCTTCCCACTCTCTCTGGGAAGGCAAGACAAATACCAATGAAAAGATTCCTAAAAATCATAAACCAGCTGAGCCTCACAGGAACGGCAGGGAAGTATCCCTCAAGTAGGATAGTAGTTCTGGGAAGGGAGAGATATCTAGGGTTGAGTTTAATGCAGATGCTTCCTGGAAGATCTGGGAATTGAACTTAACCTTGTAATAGAGAATCTAGGTGCAGCAAACCTTCCTAAAGTAATCTCCCCAGACATGCAACATCAGCTTTGCTAAGGACTTTGTCACATCTGCACATTATGGACCCCTATCCCTGCTCCTGGGTCGCTGCCGGATCAGACCTCTGAGGTTGGGGCCTAGCAATCTTTGTTGTAGCAAGTTTCTCCAGGTGATTCTGATGACCAGGCATGTTCCAGGACAGCTGAACAGGGAATGCGGTTTAAAGCAAGCTGATAGAAGTTTAGTCACAGATGCTTCTTTCTGTGGTTTGTCCATAGCTGTGAAAGCAACAGGGAACCGAGAGTCAGTAACCATCCGAGCTTAATACCAGCAATGTTCCCTTTTCTGTCATCACCTGGCTCATAACATATTCCTCATCTGTTGCATGTTGTTATATCACTTGCAAAACTATTACTGGTGTGCACTGCTTCCATTTCACAGGTGAAGCAATTAAGGATCCAAAAAGTACTATTGCTTGCCCAAAATCACAAGAGTAATAAGCAGGATGGGAAATAGATGCCCCGAATTCCAAACTACTAACACAGCTCTCTTCCCCTACACCTTGCTGTATCTGTCTTCCTTTCCTATTAATGAGAAGTATTTAGAAATTTCCTAAACTTCCAAAATTTCTCTGGAAGTGGCTAATATCTTGTGTGCCACTTCTAAACATTGACGGTGAGTTTGGAACTCTCTGTTAAGAGGGATTCTAAGGATTCTTTGGTACTCAGGAGGAGAGAGTGCAATGATGTCTGTTGTGGGCTTTGAATAGGGAGGTGGTGCTATATGTGTAATACACACAATATCTCCTGCTCACAACTATGATCTTGTTCTGAATGTCACTCCATTATTTGACTAGGTCCTGAGAAAGACAACCTATAGAAGAATAGCATCTGTTTAGGAGGATCAAATAGGGATGGACCTGCAAAGAGAGGAATGACTATTCCAATCCATCTTCATATGATCTCATTAGCCATTACTGTTCACTCTAATTCCAACCACCTTTCACCAATTTGCAGAAAAACTTATTTTTCAAAACCCCAAAACTCACTCTCTGACATCATCCCACATACACTTCTATACTGCACTGCCTTAGAACACCTGCCTCTAAAATTCTGGACACGTTCCTAAGGACACAGCTATTTTTTCCATTCCAACTGCGTGGGAGGATTTACATGTACAAGGTTTAGAAATGAACAGAAACTCTCACCATTTTAATGGCTTTGTCCTCCTAACATCTTCCCTCCAAGAAAAGAAACAAAAATACTACAAAGCAAACAAAATAAGACCAAAAAAGGCCATACAATCAACCAAACATTCCTAAAGCTCCAAGTGCTTGTGAATATCTGATCACTGTAACTGTGCAGGAGTCACTTGCAAACTCTGGCTCATTTTTTAATTCCTTCCCATCATCACTCCACTCGAAACAAATAGACCAAACCTTGGTTCAAATCATGTGTGACAGAGCAGTATTTTTATTTCCTATAATACCAGCAAACAAACATTAGCTTTCCCTTTAACTCTTGCTGATTTGCAGGGATTTTGCTGCAATTTGGAGGAAGAATTCTCCCCATGGAGGCCATGGTTTCCAGCCTCTGTGGACTTCCCAGCACTGCTTTGCAATCGTCCCTTATCCTTTGCTAATATCAATATCTGCAATCATTACTCCGTTTTGCTGTGATTTTAATTAGAGGACATGTGGTATCTTTTAATATTCTTCTGCACATTGAGGCTCCTGAGCACTTCCTACCAACCAATGCCTCAATATAATTTAGAAGCTGTGGCTTCATAAGTGAGTCCTCCAATCTTTTGATATTAAATTTTCAAATTAATCTCTGCTGTATGCATCACTGGTGATTATCTTGGCCTAAATTATGCATCCTTCTTAAAGCTGGAAAACAACAGCCCTCCCATCTGACAGTGAATCTATGCAGACATCCTTATCTCCAAGGAGAAGACGTTTGTTTTTAACCCTCGGTGGGTGTAATTAGAGATCGCTACTCCAGCCTTATTTGCCATCACCCCACACATGACTATAATAAGAGGAAAACTGATCCTGTGTAGCCCCTCTGGTGGTTTCCCATTGCCTCCACGAAAAGTCCAAGCCCATTTATTCTTCAAGAAATAAATAGTTTAAATATCAAGTGTGAAAGTAATGAAATTATAAATGTAGTATTAGAAAAAAATGTATGGGACTAACTGATAATTGCTTGTGGCGTTATTTCTCAAAGGGGGACTAAAGGGTACAGTGGGATGCACACAGTTTCGGAAGTTCAAGAGACTCAGATGCATATCAAGTATTGATTATTTATTACTTGTCCCATTACTAGAAAATGCTTCCCTTTTCTATGCCTCAATTCTTATTGTCAGAATTAACAAGGTACAGCACAATTCACAATTGCAGTGATGTGGAATCAGCCCAAATGTCCATCAGTTCACGGGTGGACTATGAAAATTTGCTATATATAATCTATGCTGTGAAGTCCTAATCAGCCATAGAAAGGAGTGAAATAATGTCTTTTGCAACAGTGTGGATGGAACTGGAAATAATTACCCTAAGTGAAGTATCGCAGGAAAGAAAAAACAAACACCACGTGTACTTTCCAATAATTGCGAGCTAATTGATGTGCATACATGGTCACAAAGAGATGTAAAGGACCCTGAGAATCAGGAAGAGAGAAGCAGAGGAGGGTAACACCTGATTATTGGGTACAATGAACCTTTTTCAGGTGATGGGCACACCAAAAGCCCCAACTTAAGCATTATACAATGTATCACTATGAAAATACTTGTACTGTCTTAATATTTGTGGGCGGAAAAGAACTAACAAGGTAGTTAGTGGGGTAGAGAACCAGCACATACCAGGTTCTCACAAAGGGGACTTCCTTTCCCTCTAACTTTTCTCCTTTGTTACATTTAGGGGCAACCCTCATGGGTTAAAGTATGGAATTAAATGCAAATAATTGGGTAATCTAAAGAAAGAAGGCTATGTTAACCAGTTTGATGTACACATTTCAAATCGTATATAAAATCAGCACATTGTACCCATAAATGCATTAATGTACACAGCTATGATTTAATAAAAAAGAAAGAAAAGAGTCTTGACATATTTGTAGTTTTATTTTGGAAGTGGTATTTAGAAGTGCAAATAAAATAAGTTATTAATCTTTTCCCTCCATATGTGATTTTGTGATCTCTTCTAGTTGGAAATGGGATCTGAGTTTTTGGTTTAATTTGGACTGCATTGCTCCTGGTTTAGAAGAGGACTGTTCGATTTGATTGCAAAATCGTTCTCTTCACAGTTGTGTTGTGGTGCTCAAACGAAAGCACTGTCCCATCAAATAAGCTGACAAATAACCTTCTAGCAAAAAGGAACAAGACAGCCTGACACCTTTTTGATGTCTGACTGACAACCATTGGAAAGTCCATGTGACATCCCAATAATCATGTAGTGGTGGAGATCGGGATTGATTATCTCTCCAGACAATTATGGTCTATTCTCAAGTGGGAGCTAAAGTATGACAAAAGGGGGGACTACGAACATAAACTCAAATAATTCTCTGTCCCTGTGTTTGACAGTACTGAAAATAGACATACTTCTCATCCTGGGCTGAACAACTTCAGGATGATGGACAAGAACCTCTTTTTTTGCTAAACGATGCTGGATTTAAACAAAAATAATTTAGCTTCTTTCCCTAGGAAATGCCTATCCTTGGAGATAAGACTGAAAATCTCAACAGCTGCTTGCTTATTGTGAATAACACCTGATTCATCAAGAATCACTTCTAGATCCTCGCCATGCTGTGACCATCAATTGACAACTGTCATCCAGTCCCCGTTAGATTACATCTTGCACAGCCCTCCTCAAATCCAGTCATCTCAGGCCCTTTAAACCCTTCTATGTTCCTATTTTAAAACCCTGCTGGGTTTCTATACTTCCCTGCAGTAAATCTAATAAACTCACCTTATCTGAATCAATAGAGTTTTCTGGTGATGTTTGGGGAATCAGTAACTGACTTCTTAAAGTATCTTATTAAAAGACTGATTTGTATTTAACTTAAAAAACTTGTTTTTCTGTTTTTTTTTTTTTTATTGTTACATTTATTTCCCTAGGAAATATTTGCTGAGTGCCAGAAACTATCCTGTACACTGTGAAGAGACTGCTTCTGCCTTCCTGGAGTATGTTGTAGAAAGGACAACAATGTTTCCTTAGAAGATGACAGAAGTAATTATTCCATTACAGTTGTGATAAGTACGTTAAAGGGAAAATCCCAGTTGTGCTAAGGAAGCAAGTCAAAGGAGAACCCAATTTGGCTGTGAGTGTAGGTGTGTGTTGGAAAGGAGGGACCGCCTCCCTGAGCAGGTGGTGGCCCTGGAGGAGATACAAGATGTTCAACAGGAGAAACATCCCTGCCAGAAGTAACAGCATGTCCAGTGCCTGACATTAGTTGGAGCTTGGTTAGGTGCAAGGAAGACAGAAGAGAAATTCACACAACCCTCCATTGGGAGTGAGTTTGACTACAAGTAGGTAGGCCTGGGGCTGGTCAGATGTCAGATGCCAGCCAAATTGGGTTCTCCTTTGACATGCTTCCTTAGCACTCAAGGCCAATTGGGTTCTCCTTTGTCTTGCTTCCTTAGCACTCAAGGTCAATTGGATTCTCCATTGACTGCTTCCTTAGCACTCAAGGCCAATTGGGTTCTCCCTTGACTGCTTCCTTAGCACTCTGGTAAGTATTCATCCTTGTATGTGGGTTGCTGCAGATTGTTTTTCTGACTGCAGCATGTCTCAGATGCTGAGATACGCACAGCATCTCACACCTAATGTCTGAAGATTATGTCTGGTTGTGTTCACTTGGTTTGCTCTTCCATAGTCACTGCTCCTTCTATTTATTTTTACCTTCTTTTATTTTTCCAAGCGTCCTCGACTTTATGTCTGTTCCCCTTGCTGTACTTTACCTAAGACAGGGCATCCCATAGCCAAGTTTCCACCTTTTTTGGAGCGTCTTTGCAACTGAAGGAGTTCTCGCCTCTCTGGGGGAAGTCCCTTGAAGAGAGCCTTTAAAAGACACAGTCGAAGAGCTCCTTCTGCAGCTTCAGTAACATGATGCATTACTGACTCCCTCCAGACACAGGCCTCCGCTGCCACCAGCATTACTGAGAGAACCTTCCCTAGTTCACAAGAGTTAATGGGCCTCTGGCTTGCCCCTGGAGCAGTTTAATCCCTGGTGAAGTGAGTTCGTCTCAAATTTTCTGTTCCAGGAACAAAAAGAGAGTGTATGTTTACCTGTAGCATGACTGGGGGCGGGGGTGCGGGGTTTGGGAGCTCCTGCCTTTGATAGTGGGATTTGTGTTCTTCACACTGCACCTTGATATTCTCTATTATAATGTTTAGTGCAGAGTTTTAAAGCTTTATTGCAAAACACTGACCTCTTAGGTACAACTAATTCTTATTCAGCAGTTCAGTGTATAAAATAGACAAAAGCAAGAAGTTCAGCTGAAACAGCAGAAGGACTGAGAACTGACATACTGGACACCTACTTTAGTGCTGCCCCCTCCCCAGAACATGCTGAAGGAACCATCTGGGTGTGAATAATGCCTCCTGACTCTGGTTTAAGAGTTGGTTACTGGTTGGAAACAGTAACTCGAGACCCCGTTCCATTCAGGCTGCCATAACAAAATTCCATAGAGGAATTTTGGGCTTATAAACAACAGATACTTTTTACAGGTATAGAGGCTGGCAGTCCAAAGCCAAGCTGCTGACAGATTTGATGGACCTGCTTGCTATTTCATAGACGGTGCCTTCTGAATGTCCTCACATTAGTACCGTATGAAAGAGCTCTCTGGAGCTCTTTTTTTTTTTCTTTTTTTTTTTTGTAGAGACAGAGCCTCACTTTGTCACCCTGGGTAGAGTGCCGTGGCATCACACAGCTCACAGCAACCTCCAACTCCTGGACTTAGGCGATTCTCTTGCCTCAGCCTCCTGAGTAATATGGGGGTTCTTTTATAAGGTCACTAATCCTGTTCAAGAGACTCCACCTTCATAACCCAAACCACCCCTCCAAGCCCCGCCTCCTAATAGTATCACCTATGGGGTTAGGATTTCAACATAGGAATTCTGGGGAGCATAAACCTTCGGGCCATTGCATCCTCCTATCATTAGCACTTAAGCATTCTCAACAAAATGATGCAAACTTTTTTTTTTTAAATGCATAGCTATTAGTAACAGAGGGGAAATCTCTAAGGACTGTGAATAAAAAAGGAACTAAAAATGAGAGTAGAAGTGTGTGAGCTGACACTGCCGCCCTTAAGCCAGGGACTAGGGTGTTTTACCCACATCCAAAAAAGGAAGACATGACCTTGGACTCACTAGAGGTGAACATGAGAATTGGTTCTAAGATCCATTCAAGTGGCACTTCCTCATGGAAAGAAGGGTGCATATAAAGCCACCCCCCAGCATGGTAAGATTCCAGAAAACATCTCTCTGTAGTCCATCTCTCTGTAGTCTCCAGGTGGAAAAAAATCCTCCAAGAATCTGTGAAATTAAAATCATAATCCTATTTCACTTTGGGGAGTAGGGTTTGAATTTAAATTATCTTTATGGTTTGTGAAGCCACAAGCTTTGCTATTAACATACAAATGATCCCAGGTTTGCGGTCCCCTTTGGGCACCTGGAAATTTCCTAATGCAGTTGCTCTATGGAGAGATAGACCATCACCTTATGTTGCACTGGAAGATGAGCTTCCTACCCCAAAGCACAAAACATAAAAGACAATGATCCATAGTGAGTCAGAAGTAACAGATGTAACAAACAGCTGATAAAGATCTGCTTCCATTTCAATTAATAGAACCATATGATATAAACTATGAAAGCAATATATTAAAAAAAAACAATAAAGGCATAAAGATGCCTTCCCTTAAGAAATGGTAAAATACAGTAAAATATAGCATATAGACAAAATAAAAATTTATAATAATCATTTCATATAAGATACTTTTGATAGCTGTGAAATAGCAGTTTAGACATAACCAAAGACAGAATTGGTGAGTAGGGCTGTGGCTTCTTTATTTGGAAACTACAGAACTAGTCCTCTTACCCTATCTTTTTTTTTTTTTTATCACATGAGCTTGAATGCAGACTTTCTTTTATGTTTAAATTAGAGCAAGGGCTACCTCCTGTGAACATCCTCATAGGGCAGCTCTAAATCATCCATTTAGTAGAAAACCCTTCACATTATCTAAGGTTCAAATTCTGTAACTTATCCTCAGAAACAAACTCTTGTTTGCTAATAGACTCTGGGATGTTAGCATCTGTGTTAGATCAAATCAGACCAGACTTATTCTAATATTTCTGACTTGGGAAGGTAACATCTCCTTAGATATGGCCTGGTTGGTCTGAAAACTCTTTTTCAGACACAAAATGTATTAGCATATCGATGGAAAAACCCAATGGATAGAAAAATCCCCATTCTAAGATAGCAATTTAACTTTTGAAAAAACTACCGAAGTCTGTCAAAGTATATATTTTTCTGAAAGCTGACAGTTTCTTAAACCAACAGAATAACAAATACTCTGAATTCCATATGTTATTTTATTTAATTTTAACAATGATGTTAAGATTTAGGTATTATTTTATTTTAAAAAAATACAGATGAGGAAAGCAAGGTCTGTAGAGGCTAACTTAATTATCCACACATAAGCAAATCCCAGTTCTTAACCTCAAAGCTCCTAGGCTCTATCTCCGTATCATTCAGTGTGCCTTTCCTTGAATTGTGAATTGTAATGACTATTTGAGCACTGAGATCTTGAGCACCCATGTGGGACTTATGAGACCAGCTGCAAAATACATTTGTAGGTTTTGTTTCTTTGTTTGTCTTATTTTAGCCACCTAATCCAGTAAGAAAGAAACTCACAGGGAAATTCAAACCTACCACCTCCTGCTAGAGTCATCTCTTCTGTAGAAACACCACTGCCAGAAATTCTCACTTCAAAAATTGACCCCAGATTCAACTACAGCTCTCTCCTCAGCTACATGGGCAGTGGTTATGCTTGAGGATGTTAAGGGTTCATTGCTGAGAACTAGAAGGGGAATGGGGGTGAGAAGGAAATCAGGTTTATGGAAAGCAGCTCCCTTGTCTTGTGTGGTATAAAGGTAAATGACAGAAAAGAAATAGGAAACATCATATGGCATCAGTAGAAGGGATACTGGGTGCAGAATGGTGCCACTGAAGGACCAATCATGAAAATCAGCTTTAAGAAGTACTTTTAATCCCTCCTCTTCCTCATTCTCTACAGCATAGATTTATCCAGATCTCTCCTCTCATGCTACCATCTTTCCTAGACTGATGAAGGGAGAATGAAACATTCATATATTTACAACTCTTTAAGTTTCCAGATCTTTCTTTTCATTGAGTTCCTATTACCATTCTTAATTTCATCATAAGAATCACTGCATAATCTTTTTTTCTAGTATTTCCTGAGAACTTTGCATAGGGCTGGTGCAGAGCTAGCTTCTTCAAATGTAGTGCTGAAAGTGAACACATTTCATGAGGTCCCCTCTTTTGCTTCCCTTTTGTAGACAAGGAAAACGAGGCCAAGAAGGTTAACCTGTGAAGTAGAAGAACCAGGACTGGGAATTGGAGTGTTTATTCTGAATAGTTAACCACCATGTCCAAATGAACACGTGTCAATTAACCACAGCAAAGAGGGGCTGCGGTAAATAGCTTTGAGAAATACCAGGTTAATATAATGAGACTGCTTAATGTGGTAATATGCACAGGAAATCTTCCAGAGTAATAGAGAATTTGGTATATTTTTCAAAGTTATTTGACTATAAATTCTTTTCCCCCAGCACATCTTGTTAAGACAACTGTTCTATAAAGCATACATTGGGAAATGCTTTTATAGACTGGTATCTCCCTGGAGCACACTCTAATTATTATAACAAAAACATAGGTGCTTATTGTAAGCAGAATCAGGTAATCAGCTCCCTAATAGGGTATTATTATTATACTTTTTCTGTTTGCTTGTGCTCTTTCACTGAACATCTGGAAAAGACTTGTCTCATGTTGTGTGAGGAAGGTTAATGGTGCTTACTGTTTTCTTTTTTTTTTTCTCCTAGAATTTTTGTGACTCTTTCTCATTTTTCTTTTTCCTTCAAACACCATAGAAACTTATCTTTTTTAGGCAGAAACTTTTAACAGAGCCATTCAATTGACATTTTTTGAGTACTCTTCTTGAACTCAACTTTGTGTGGACAAACTTTGGAAAAAACGTGATGCAATATTTGAATTATTAATTTTTGCCAAAATAAGAGAAAAAATTCACAAGATTTTTTCAAGTGGACAGTCATTTCTAATGCAATTTTCCTGAAGTGGACTAAGCAGACTGTTGATGTTGATGGCTTCCCTGTATGATCCTCTCAGTAGGTTGACAGTTACAATCATGGAGACAATTAATAATGAAATGGAATGGAAGAAAGATTAAATGTGGAAAAATGGAGAGATGTTCCCTGACAGAAGAAAGAAGGAAGAAATCTGAAATGCTAAAGAGAAGTCTCTTTGCATGATTTGGGACCTAGAAAACAGGTTATGAGATTTTCCTACTCATTAACAGGGAAGAAGGGAAGGAGGGGAGGAGCGAATTCCATTCACTCTTCTCTCTGAGACCTCAGAGGTCCTGCAGACAATGACTCTTGGACCCTGGAATCATAAAATGTGTGAGTAAAAGTGACCCTAGAGACTGTCCATGCAATGATTTCAAACTCTATGTTCCATGAGCCATACGAGAGATGGAAAAGGACCTTGGGATAAGGGCTCCAGGTTCCTGTTTTTCACTTCATTCAATACAGCTCCACATTCCTATTGGGGGAAAAGTGAAATTTTGAGAAGCTGGAACTTCTGGTTACCATGACATTTGGCATTTATGCCGGTGTCTCTGTGACCTGTGTCTAACCTGAAATGTCAAATATAGAGTTTTTAATTGAGTAAGTACAGAGGCATGTTCAGAATAAGAGAAGCAGAAAGAAGGTAAGATTTGATTAAAGGGAGCAGAAGCTGCAGATTCTTGTGACTGCAGACAGTACTAGCAGGCCTGGGGGAAACACCATGGGCATTCTCTACCCCTGGCTTGGAATGCCAAGCACACAGGAGGAATTGATAGGGGGTGAGAGGTGGCCAGGCTCTGTGAATCATCCCCACACCAAGTCTTTAGGACAAGTAGTTTTGTTCCAAAGAGACCATTGCTACCCGAGAGACAAGGAAGAAACTGAGTGTCAGCAATTCTGTAGCAACTCGTGGGAGAAATCCTTCTCTTGTTACTATATTCCATTCATTCCTAATTTTACTGGAAACAGTCAGGGAATGACTTCAGTAGTCTTAAAGAGGTCTTTAAAAAAAGTCCCCTGATGGTCTTGAAGTTAAGCTCAACAGCAAACATAAGCTATGGGCAAGAATTAGGCCACATGTGAGAACCAGCACAATAGCAGAGAGACAGTAAAGAGACAAAAACTTAACTGAAAGGAAAAACAGACAAGAAATCTGTAATAAGCATAATTGACATTTTCAGCCACTTAGAGAAGTGGAACTTTGATGACGAGAAATCAAAAGGAGAAGCAGGAACTCTTAGTAATAAAATTGACATGATTATGTATTGGAAATAATAATAGGAACCACAGAAGAAATAGACCTAATAGCAGAGTACATAGTCAGGAAGAAGAGCTAGAAGACCAAGCCATAAAAATTCTTTCAGAATTCATCTCTGTGACATGAGATTCACCCCAAGGTCACATTATCCAGCTGTGGGAGTGTGCTTGGCTGACAGTCTTGAGCTGTGAGCCTCAGAAGCATCATCTCAGCTTT
The DNA here is from genome assembly GCA_963573935.1 of Arctocebus calabarensis. NCBI lineage: Eukaryota > Metazoa > Chordata > Mammalia > Primates > Lorisidae > Arctocebus > Arctocebus calabarensis. The sequence continues at coordinate 108,364 of CAUYON010163275.1, read as the reverse complement.
TGGTTGAGCCTGTGCTCTACTCTGGGCATCCCCTATCTGAGGATTGAGCAAGACAGGGGTAAGGTGAGCCTTCGGTAATAGGCAATCTTTGCCCTGGAGTTCTCTTTCATGCTGTCAGGGAGTGCTATGTAAAAATAGTTAGCTGACATATATTCCACCCACCCACCACCTAATCCCGTCCCTCCCTTCTCATTTCATGGGAGTTACTTCCCATTCAACCTTTTAGACTCCTAACCCTACCACTGCATCTGATTCCTGGAGAAAGCTGCCACCTGGAGATGAAAAGCATGAAAGAGAAGCTAAGAAGTGTGGTGCAAGGATGCACAGGCATGGTAGACAGAACGATGCCCCATTCCACACCCGAACCCTGTGGGATATCACAACAAGTCACAACATAAATGTAAAGTGAAAATGCTATATCCAGCTAAATTACAACTTGAATGTGAGAGGGAAATAGTGATAGTTTCGGATGGAAAAGGACTCAGCAAAAAAAAGTTCTAAACAATGATTAGAGAATATACTACACGTTGAGTATCCCATATTCAAAGTACTTAGGACCAGAAGTGTTTCAGATTTTGATGTTTTGGAGATTTATGAATATTTGCAGAATTTTACCAGTTGAACACCCTTAACTTGAGAATTCTAAAGACAAGACGTCACAATGAGAATTTTCTTCAAGTGTCACACATGCATCAGCTCTCAAAATGTTTAGGATTTTGGAGCAGTTTGGATTTTGAATTTGGGGATTAGGAGTGTTTAACCTGTAAAAAGTAATAAATACAACAGCAAGCACGGATAGGTGATAAGAAATTTTTTTAGATTAGACATAAAAGATATACATGTGTATTACTTGTTATAGCTGTCTGGAGTTAGAATTCCAATGCCGAAAAAAGGTGATGGGAGCCAGACAAGAAAGCATAATTGCTTTTTTTTTTTCCTTGTTTTTGTCTTGAATAGGTGAAGGCTATCAATACTGATTAAACTTAGATGTTGCTACAAAGAATCAATAGAACATTTGATAACAATCCAGGGAAATCACTTAAATAATAGAAACCAAATATGTAACTTCCAAACTAGAAGTGGTAAAAATTGAAATAAAGTGTTATCAATTTACAAATTTATGAGAAGCAAGATAATTTTTTAAAAAGTAGGTTAACAACAACAAACAATAACAAAGAGAGCCAGTACTATGCTACACATAATAAATATTTCTCTCAAGCTAAAAGGATGAAATATGTATCAGGACATCCACCCCCCACAAAGAAAAGAACTTGGATAAGAATATTCATACTACATAAACTAAAACTTAGGGCTAACAATTTTATAAGGAAGAAAAGAGAATATTTCATAGTAATACCCTAACCTTATACTAAGAAAATGGAACATTTATGATCTTATTCTCACCTACTGATATAAATAGATTATGGACAAATGGAGTTTCAGCCAATTCCCAATAATTGTATGTTATACCAGTTATATTCTCTAATCAAAATAGTAAAACTAGAAATGAAATAAGAAGTTAATTAAAGTCTCAATATTATGGGCATAAAATTGTTATAAACAGGGTTTATATTGATCGAGAACTTTGAAAACTCATGATTTGATCACATTTTCCAAGTAAGGGTAATTCAGGACTCTAGATACCAAAGTGTTTGGCCAAGTCTATGCAATGTGATCTAGAACCACATATGGGAGTCAATAACAGTGTGACCATAACTATTGCTGACATAGGCCACGAGAACCTGTGTGCACGAGAACCTGTCTGTCTATAGGGCAAAGGTGGTAAAGCAATTGTGTATATCCAGCATTTACAGGATACATATACCTTCATCATGATCGCCACTGATACTAATATCTCTAAGGATAAAGGAGGGACATGGTACCCTGTAACACCTGTACTTTTCTGCTGTCTAAAGAGAAAACTGGAAATGCATATATTGGTTTCATTTTAAAACAGAATCTCAGTAATCTAGACATGTGGAGCATGGATAAGCTGAAGGCAGACAGGTGGAGGAAAGGGCTGGGTTGCACTCTGGGAGAAGGGATGTTTTAATGAGATGGTATTGAATTAAATTTAAGAGTTCTGATAATCTAGTCATGTTGCTTCTACTAACTACGACAAGTCAATTATCCTTTCTGAATTCAATATCCTCATTTAAAATATAATAAGAGACTGGGATGACTCATGTCTGAGGTACCTTAAACCTCAGTCTGCATTTAGCATAAGTTGTGTTATTAATTAATTAATTGTGTCTCTTCGAACTCATTCGAATGCATTAATTAACCATTTGGACTTCAGCTTACACACACACACACATGCAAACACACACTTTATTTTGTTTCTATTTGGCATCAGTATCCTATGAAAATGCCACTTACTGATTGCATTTCCCTTACTGATTGCATTTCATGCCAGTCATTGTTTTAAGGACTTCACTTACATTTATAGTGTTGTGCTGTTCTGACAGTTCTGGGACACCTGTAGAGACTGATAACTATGGTCTTCTCTTTTATGAGTGGAAAACTGGCGCTCACGGTAGTCTTCTATGGAGGGCAGATCCAGGATTTAAAACTGGTCCTTCCTGGTTCCAAAAGCCATCTTTTAAGCCACTTGCTGTTATTATTTCAGTTTACAAGATGAGAAGAAATGAGAAATGTACTTCATTCCTTTTGTTGAGGTTTCAGCTCTCACTAAGGACACTTCAGAGACTCAGGCTTTTTCCTTACTGACTTGTAAGGTCCATGGGGGGTGTGTCAGTGGAGATGAACAGAAACAGAAACATGGACGCCCTCGTGGAAGTAGTGTATCTGGCAATCCAGTTTGAAGTCCATTTTACAGACACGTGTAATGTATGTATCCCTTCCTCTTTCACAGAATATCTATTGAAAAATGTCATTAGTACAATCATTGGGCTAGATGAAAATTGTACCAAATGGGCTCAAATTTATATGGATATACACATTCAGCAATTTCATGGAAAATTGCTTCCAAAATTACATCCCTAGAAGGGACCCCCATTAATAATGCTCCTTGAGGCCATACACTCCTTTAGGATTTTTTGTCTCGTGCAATTAAATGCACTGGAAAGCATCTGGCTTCTTAGAGCTTAGACTTAGTTAATGAAAACATAGTGGGAATTTAAAAATAATGATGATTAGATTGCCATAGACACAGTAGATGCTTCTACAAACAGAGAAAGCTGCGTCTCCAGCGAGAATTTGACCCAAATCTATAAGATCATGATAGGCATAATGATAAACATTTAAACAGCACTTTGCTGTTTACCAAATGTATCCAATTCTGTAAACTCTTGCAATCTTCAGAGCAAACAGGAGAGGTAAATGGAACAGACCTGTATCATTCCCTTTGTATCAGTGATAAAGCCAAGTCTCAGAGAGTGATCGCTCTGGTCAAGGGCAGAGCTAGTGCAAAATATAGTTGGAAATTGAATTTTCTTAATTCTGAGAGGAAGGGAAATGTAATTTTTTGATATTTATTGTGGATAAGGAGCTGGGTCAGAATTGTCTGTTATTTCATTCAATGCTTCAAATTCTATTCTGAAGGGCTTTTGCCAAGGGGAGAGAGAGAGACAGGGTGTAAGAATGAGAATGAGAGAGAAAAATAGCTGTCCAATTTCACCCATTTATGTTTTAACAAATATTTATTGAGTTGTCATAAGGTATCCTTGGTTCACCGAAATCACTGATGGACAAGAAGAACAAGTGTTAATGATGTAAGGGGTCAGAATTTAAACTTAGGTTCATATCAATGCAAAACCTTTTTCCTGCTCTCTGTGGGTCACAGAGAGAGACCTAATATCTTCCTTTGCCCTTCTTAACTAGAAGTACCATGTATCCTGTAACACCAAAAATGCATATTTGCCTTTCTGCAGAGACAGTAGAAGACCAAAATGCATCAAAATCCAAAATGATGGCAAAATACTGGTGAAATTTGTAGCGTACTTGCAGGAATTGGGCAATAGAATTTGGAGCTACTGGCCTCGTTCACTGCTTCTAGGTTGCTGAGTTTTCTTCTTAAGGGGTCAGACTGCTGCCTTCTTTCTGTCTCAGAGATCAAAACTAGGACATGGTAACTGATTCCTTCTCCATTGTAAGAGATAGACAATTGCAACAAGGGCTGGGCAAGAATACCTCCATCAAGGAAGAATGAGGCAGAAATTGGTCTTGGTAGAACTTTGCATCAGTGTCCTTGAACCTCCTTGATCACATTGCATCTTTTCTCATCAGAGCCCCCAGAATCTCAAGGTATCATTAGTAATAGTATTCAAGAAACTTCAGGGGAAAAAAACTGTCTTGTATATTTCTGCCTCATTGATTCTCCATCTCATTTCCAATCTCATCTGAAAACATATCTTTTTCTCTCCTGACCGCATCTGCTAATTACCCTCTCCCACAGCTATTATTTAACCAGAATATATGTGATCGCTTTAACAAGGGTATTTAACTTCATGGGGTTGTTGAGATCTTGTGTTTAAGAGTTTTAGGTTGAAAATATAAGTGGCTGAGACCCTTAGCTGAGAAGGGGCCTGGGGAAAGCTCTGTCAGTCTTTTAACAGAGCATTTCTTAGTCTCTAAACTGATTTTCCCTCCTGCTGGATATTGGTTTATTTTTGGATTTCTAGTTTACGGTATGAAAATTTTAAAAACATCTTATTTTATTTCCAAATATGCATTTGCATTATTGATGAGGGCTTTCCAAATTATATAGAATTTTTCTACCTTCCCTACCACACAAAAAGTCCATCATGATCCCTTCTTCACAAGTTTCAGATCTTGGCTTTAGCACTTTACAACAGTGTGAACATTGAAACGATGGTTATGTGATTTGAAGTCTTTGTTTTCTCATCTTCAGTATGGGAGTGATAGGCTTATCTCAACTGTTCTCCCAAAATTAAATAATATTCTGTCCATAAAACCCCGGGTATAGAGAGAGATGAATCTATGTTAGCTCATAACTAGTGGCAGAGGGCAGACAACTCTCGGCTAACTTAGAGTAAGAGAGGCTCTTGTTATACTAGAATGCAAAGTCCAAGAGCAAGGAGACATGACATATTGCTGCATCCCCAGCACCTAGAACCATGCCTGACATACACTAGTCTACCAAACTATTTGTAAATAAATGAATGTCTTTTACCACTACACACAGTTACTATACAATTTATAAAACACTTGTACATCTATCATCACATTTGATTCCCTGAACAGGGTTGCACACAAATATAGTAAAAAACTCCTGCTTAAACCAACAAAAAAAATGTGACTCACCATTAATCCTGTTTCTTTGGGATTGTTCCTGGAGATCTACGTTATAGTTTAGATCACCTTTGATGCTGTGCTTGCTTTCACCACCCTGTCACCAATCGGAGACCCAAACCTAACAATTTTGCCTACTTATTTTTCTTAATATATTCATGTTGCCATTGATAAAATGGTTGATATACTTCATCTGAACTGTTATAGGAATTTCTGCTGTCTGTAACCACTCCCTCACTTACTTTTTCTCCAAAATTTTGTAGAACCTATACAATAAGAAAGTTAATTGTTCAGACCCTATAGGAAGTAATAAACCAGATAAGGACTTATGTACAAAGTCAGACAATTAAGTTCACAAACTTGCCACCATTGGCTTACACTGGTAGCACTGTACAACAGCTTGGTAAGGTTTCATAACTGTTGAATATCAGTATATCACTAGATTTGTGTCAATGTGTAGCATTGTCTTGCTGAGTTGGATTCATTATTGTTGTGTATTTTTATGTGCCATTGTTAGCATCTTGGACTTTGATTTAGAGCAATGACCACACATTAAATTTGTTGTTAAACTTGGCAAGAAGGCAAGTGAATGCAGGGACATGTTAGACCAAGTTTATGGAGAGAATTCCATGCAGAAAAATGCAGTGTGCAAAATAGATTAAATGTTTTTCTGAGAGAGAGAAAGTATCACTGATGAAGAGAGATCATGGCAGCCAGTAATAAGCAGAACTGATGAAAATATTGCAAAAATTCATTAAATTGTGAGTTAAAGTCATTTCTTACTGTGAGAATCATAGTAGACCAAGTAAATATTGATAGAAAAACAGGACAATCTTAATGGAAAATCTTGGTGTAAGGAAGGTATGTGCAAAAATGGTCCTGAAAGAGCTCACCAATGAGCAAAAGTGAAGGAGAGTTGAAGTTTGCCAAGGCTTTGTTAGGTCTTGCAAGACCTTTCAGCCTGTATTTTCACTGGTGATGAAACATATGTGTACCAATACAACCCTGAAACAAAGCGTGAAAATTCACAATGGAAATCAGCCAGTTCTTCATAACCAAAAATGTTCCTTCAGTCCAAATTGAGTCAAAATGATCTTGCTAAACTTTTGTGATATCAGAGGGATTATCCATTATGAATTTGTACCAAATGGACAGAACAATTAACCAAGGTTACTATTTGGAAGTATTGATAAGGCTGCATGAAAATGTTAGATGAAAATGAACAATGTGAACTTTTTACCAACAACTCATGGCTCTTACACCAGGTCATACAGTGCTGTCTGTGAGGGAGGTTTTAGCCAGTAAACAAATAACTGTATTGGAACACCCTCCCAAATCATCTGATCTGGCCTCCAATGACTTTTTTTATTTATGCAAAATAAAAGAAATATTGTAAGGAAGGTGTTTTGATGACATCCAGGACATCAAGGGTAATATGACAATAGCTCTGATGGCCATTCCAGAAAAAGAGTTCCAAAAGTGCATGGAAGGGTGAACTGGGCACTGGTGACAGTGAATAGCTTCCCAAGGGGAGTATTTCAGAGATGACCATGGTGATATTCAGCAATGAGGTAAGGAGCACTTGTCCTAAGATGAGTTCATGAACTTAATTGTCAGTACTTGTATCTTCCATTCTACTGGGTCTTCTTGAAACATTAAATTGACCCCCCTCTATTCCTTACTGACCAATCGCACCTATTTCGATACAGGATTACTTGACATGGAACTTAAACTTCACTCTTGTTCCCTCCTCGACTTCATCTCCTCAGCGATGTTCAAGTTCTTCTGCTACCCATCTCAACACTTAATACTCAATGCCCAAGGCAGACTTCTGTGTTTTTTTTTAATTTTATTTATTTATTTTTTAATTAATTCATAGCTGTGTACATTAGTGCAATCAAGGGGTACTATATTTCAGATTGTATATGAAACCAGACTTCTATGTTTTAAGTCATCCAAGAACATATCATGATTTTCACTGCCTCTGAACTTACTGTTTTCTCTATCTTGTTCTGCTCAAACCACTCTTTCACTATTAGATGTAATCATAATGGTGTCATCTCCACTTTGAGTGATTTGATTTCTCTCAGGGAAGCACAGTGCTAAGTGTTACACATGGGTGTACTTATGTACACTCACACACAAAATTTCATCTCATTTAATTCTCAAAAGACCATTTTATTTGTGAGAAAATTGAAATTCAGGAAAATGAGAAGGTAATCAGACTGCCCAAGGACCCACCATTCCAAACTCTGAGCCAAACTCCATGCCTTGAGCTGTGTTCCTGCATGACAAGTGAGCTTCTGTCACCCATCAAGGCCTAGTTCAAGGACACTTAGTGTCTGAAATCTTTCTTGTCTAATCTAGACAAAGAGATAAGTTCTTTCTTTTCCATTTACATTACACATATCTCTGTGGTGGTAATTTTTGCATTTTTCTTACATATCAATATTTTCACTCATTATTTGTTCAGATATCTCCCTCTCCTGTTCACTTACTTGAAGTCGCTCAATTAGGGTTATTCTTCTCAATATTCCCAGGGCCTACCACAGTATCCAGCCAATAATGAATTCCCGATAAATGAATGATGAGGGATCCATCTGACTGAAGCAGCGTTTCCTGTTTGGAGCGGAGTGTCACTGAGGGAGAGCAAAGGGAAATAAATAGTAGAGGAAGGTGGCAGCGGGTGGGGAAGGTTTTGCCCACCAGGTCATCATGCCTGGGTTTGACTGGATTTGAGAAAAACCTGATAAAAACATTGTTTGGAATAGTGGAGACAAAACACAAAAACATAAACTCTTTTCATTGCTGTTTGTATTTTTCATCGAGTTGTTTGGCATTGCACTGATGTCTGAGCTACAGGTCAGGGCTAAGTTCACCTGGGTTTAATTGGAAAGTATACGGGCTTCTTTTGGGAATGCTCTAGGGAGCAGCTGAGCAAGAGACCTCTGCCATCAACTTGAAAAATAGCTGTGTGAGAACTTAAAAAATAAACACAAACCCCACTGTTCTTCAGTAGCATGTCATTCATTTTCTGTAGCTATATCTGGTCTCTTTTAAGTTTGAAACAGAGAATGAAGATAGCATGCTCAGATTTTGTCTCAATACTGGTTTAAAAGTGGTGTGAAAAACACATAGTCCATCCATAGGAGTCTGTTTGCATTAATGTCCCTGGATTCTTTGCCCCTTATATCCTTACCTGTGTAATTTCCCCCCACTGTGGTTCTGGACCTAGACACATGAGCAGACAAGTAATCAACTGTCTTCATTTTAGCACTGAAGATTCCACATCTGGGGAAATAAGTCCCTCAACCTCAGGGGAACCCTCTTGCTACAGAAAAGCTGGGTTGATTTGTCACCCTTTGGCCAGTGTGTGGTCAGTGGATGTGACACAACATAGATTAGGAACAAACTTGCTGGGTGGGCTCATCCCATTTGATGTACCTCATCTGTCACCATGAAAGCCTGTCCAGGATAGATTGCAAGAGGGTGAGAGACACCTGAGGGACTAAAGTCATTCTAGATGTCCCAGTTGGAGTCAGCCTAGATCTGCCAGAAATCTAGGGACTCTGAGGTACTGAGAGTAACATGCAGATGAAATAGACAAGGATTCAGGTCACAGAGAGATTTGAATTTGCAAATATAAGCAGAATAGTAGATAGCATATGAATTCTGTCTTCATGTATCTCAGGCGTGTTATTATATCAGGTTCTATATGTTCAATGAAAGAAATTATGATCACTGCCTGGAATCAAACAGCAAATATAGATGAAATTAGATTTCTTTGTGAGAATAAATTTTCCAGTGATCACACCTGTTCAAAACTACTGAAAGTTGGAACCTTAGTGAAGGACTGAGCGAGCCAAAGTGGAGGCATTGATGCAAAGGCTGGAAAGGGAGTTGATGAAGATGCAGAAAAGTATTCAACTCAACTGATGTTTATTGAGTCCTGTGCTGGCCATGGGGATGTGATGAGGGCTCCGTCTAAGAATGTACAGTTAAGTTGGGGAAATAAGTAATAACCTCTCATGGTAGTAAGTGAGAAGCAGTATTTAAGAGACAAACAGAAGTAGTTTGGATGAAGGATTTTGTTTGTTTTAACTGATATGTGCATGTGTGTGTATATTTGTGTGGAATCATTGTGTAGGAAAACTTTCCCTGAACAAGTGACAGATGATTTGGTTTTGAAGAAAAAATCTGCCAGAAGGATGAGGGCTAGAGGGGAAACATCATCTACTTCATTTACAGGGCCCTCAGTACAAAATTACAGCTTTGAGTTCCTTGCGCAATTTTTTTAAGAATTACAAAATGGTAATAGCACAAGAGTAAACCAAGTGTGGGGTCATATGAATACAAAGGCATATATGTACGTCTCATGCCCATCAAGCTGACTCTGGTTGGGGGCAAAAACTTTCAAACAGAGAAATTAGTATATACCGAAACATGAAAGCACATGGTGGCCTGATGTGTTTGGGGTCTCATTAGATTATGGGGTGTGTACCTGAGTACACTGTGGATATGAGTTTGCAGGTGCAACTGTGGAGATAGGCAATGCAAAAGAAGGGCTAATACAGTGGCTTTGTATTGTGTCAATTTAATTAATCTATTACTGAATTCCCAAGGATTCTCTACCCTGCATAATTCAGGCCATAAGAGATATTTTATATCAGATATGAAAAGAGGAAGTGAAATAGCAAACACATTGTGTTTAAACTTAGGAGGGCTGTGCAGTGTTCCCAGGTGCTGTGACAAATCACCCTCACTGTTGTCTGCCTCTCGTTGACCTAGTGGCATGGGGAATCATCATCTCTGCAGCTCCTTCCTAGCTCGTCACCATTTCCTCATATCTCTTCCATAAGCTTCTCTGGCTTCCCACAATGAAAGGCACCAGCTTCCCCCATAGATCGCTTGCCTGCATATTCCATCAAGTTTGGAGTCTTGGAGGTATTGAGAGTCCAACACAGGTTCCATTTCATCCATGTGGGTTCTGGTTTTTCTTTTCAGGTTCTAGTTATCCCTTTCCTCCTCCTTTTCCTCTTCTTGAGAGCCTGTTTTTTGGACATCAGGCCATAGGGCCACATTCCAAAATAACTGCTTTGCAAAGACCCTACAGCCAGCAGCCAGCACTATATAAGTCAACTTGCTGTAATTGATACCTACTTCCAACCAGTCTTATTGATTCTGGTTCTCTGTTTAAACCCTAACTGGTAGTGATAGGCTTTACAAAGTGGGTTACATGGAAAAATATTTTAAGAAGACAGCAAACATACATGTACACATGTGGTTAAAAGCAGGGACTGTGAGGGCAGACATACTTGAGCTTATAACCCCCCCCTCATTACTGCAGCTTTGCTAGCTGTGTGATCTTAGTTTGTGTAATGATAGGCAGCAACCCCCACCTCTTGGTATCATGGCCTTGTGTATTCCCTCCTATGTGTGTCAGAGCTGGTGTGTGACCAGCAGAATCCTGCACAGGTGATGCTATGTCATGCCCAGGTCTAGGTCATAAGAGGCACTGCAGCTTCTTCCTCTCCCTCTCTTGGTTTAGTCATTCTGGAGGAAACAAGGTCCCACTCTGTGAGGAGAGACCCACATGGTAAGACGTAAGACCCTCTCTAATAGCCATGTGACTGAGTTTCAAAGCCAATCCTCCATCCCAAATCAAGCTTTCACATAACATCAGTCTGAGCAACATCTTCTTTGCAAATCCGTGAGAGACTCTGGGCCAAAACCACCCACTTAAGCCATTCCCAGATTTCTGATCCTTAGAAACTGAGTGAGATATTGATATTGAGTCATTGTTTTCAGCTGCTAAATTTTGGGAGTAATTTGTTATATAGTAATACATAATAGCAAAAAAGTAAGTGATAATATAAACAATAAATTAATTTCCTTAAAAGTTAAATGTGCATAACTATAGTACATACTTCATTGGGTTATTGTTAAAATTAAAGGAAACAACGTAAGATTGGTGCTTGGGAGGCCCATTTTTACCTGAAAGGAAGTGCCCTGCATGTGGATTAAGATAGTAGCTGAGACCATCACATCACCCTTGCATTAGGTCTGCCAATGGACCAAGATCTGGAGAATATTAAAGGCTAAAAACTAAAATCAATTGCTTACCTGTTCTCAAAAATCCACTCATTTATGGATGAAGAGTTATTAGAAAGTTACAAGAAGTACAGACCCTTCCCTAGGACTCAGGGCAAAAAAAATTGAATGACATTTAACATATCTAATTGTTAATGAAATGAGGTATTAATTGTGCAGTGTTAATTCCTTCCCTTCAGCAGTGGCTGCTTGCTTTGACTGCAAGTATTTGTGTCTGAATAATAAAACATCGGGGCTTGGGGAAAGGGGCAAGGGAGCGGAGGGGAGGAGTGAGTTTGGGGTGGAAGGAGGGTAATTGGTGGGGCCACAACTATGGTGCATCTTAGAAGGGTACAGGCGAACCTTACTAAATGAAGAATATAAATGTCTTCATACAATAACTAAGAAAATGCCATGAAGGCTATATTAATCAGTTTGATGAAAATAGTTCAGATTGTATAGGAAACCAGGACATTGTATCCCTTGATTGCACTGATGTGCACAGCTATGAGTTAATAATAAAAATAATAATAATAATAATAAATTGGGGCTTGTGGAGGTTTTCTAGATGAGTTCAGCCTTCTACTTTGCAAATGAATAGACTCAGAAAGATTATGCAGATATAGAAAAATAACAGTGCTAAATCTTTAACTTGTTCTCCTTAAGCAGGGCATGGATAGGGGTAGGTGAAAGGTTGAGAATGTCGAATTTCTTTGGTTTCCTAAACAGTATCTTTTAGTAGCTATGACTACAGATGTTGAAGTCACACAGGACTGCAACAAATTTCATTGCCAACTGCATGATTCAGAATGAGCAAACTTACATTAAATGATTTACTTATTTTCTTTAAGCCTCAGTTTTCTTGCATGCAAAACAGGAAAAATAATAATCTGTATTTTGTCACACGATGTTATGGGGACTCAGGATACTCTTAGCTCATAGAATGAAACCCCACAGACTGTATTTTCTAACAATATTTCATATTGAAATCTTCAATGTCTTATTGCTATGTACTAGGCAGAAATAGAGTGTGTACACATTAATTGAATATGTTCACTGGAATTATGAGCTTTGCTTACAAAATGTTTGCAATTTTTCAGGGACTCAAGTCAGATTGCAAGATATGAGAAATGATGACATTTCCTACAATAAATAGAACCTTCCAGATTTGTGGCTCCTATGTGCCAGACCACTGTGATTAGTTTTGAGAGATTGGTTTAAGACAGCACAAAAAGGTGTGAGTCGAGAGGTTTCTTAGGAAAAAGTGTTATTTACCAAGAAAGTCAAAGGCTACCTCCCCCATCATTAAAAACATGTACCCAGAGTGTTATTCTGAGCACTTGACTGTCAACGATGAGTCCCATCTGCATTCTTTCGTCTTTGCCCTTTGGTGATGAGTCTTCCTTCTTTCTAAAGATCATGGAAGTTCTATCAGTGTAAGCCCACTCATAATCTTGTTCTTGAGAAATAGCTAAAACCAGACCTGGTTACATTGTCAAGACCAGGGAGACCTCATATGTAGAAATAGGAGGTAGCGCAGAAGACAGGACATGAAATAGTGTTCTGAGTCATATTCCAGAGGGCAGACAAAGAAGTAGCAGGTGGGAGCTGGATCATAGGCAAAATTTAAGTCATAGGAAGAAAAGTATGGGGCCATAGGTAAAAAGGAAAGTTGAATAGTTTCAAAAAGACCTGAGTTTGAATCTTGATTCAGCCTTTTATTGATAGTGTGATTTGGGAGCCAGTTTCATCTCTCAGTGCTTAACTCTTCTTTAAAAGACAGAATGTACTTGCTCTACTTCATAAAATAAAGATGCTGTGAGGAAATAGAATAAGATATGTGATAAAAAATTTGAAAATTCACAAGACAAGGAATAAGTATTCCTTGTCTACCACCTACCAAGTGACCAGCTTCTGGTAGTTTGCTGGCAAAAAAACTGTGCACATACAGAGGTCAACACCTTTCGATTAATGTCAGTGGCCAAGGTCATTAGTAATCTAGAATTAGAGGACTCCCAAGGAAAGGGAAATAAGCACTTGCATTTCAGGCCTTCAGGAGGGCTGAAATGCTGCTTGTGGGGAAAGTAGCAAGCTGAAAGCTAGGGTGTTCGGGTCACCTCTCATTTCTTCCACTTATTAGCAATATAACCCTGGGCAATTATTTCTTCTTCTCTCTGAGCCTTAATTTCTTCTCTTGTTAAATGAGGGAGATAATCTAAACTTGAGAAAGGTGGTTTTCAGCCTTGGCTACAAATGAGCTCTCCTGGGGTGCGTTTAAAAGCCTGATGTCCAGGAGACACCCCAGATTAATTAAATCAGGAATCTCTAAGCATAGAACATAGGTGCTGGCATTTTTCATACTCCCCAAGTGATTCAAAATATAATCATGTTTGAGAACCATTTATGGTTTTAAGGTCAGGCCCCTTCTTTGTCCAATATGACAGTATTTCAAGAAAACTCTTATTACCTCCAAATTTATCCATTCCCAATTCCTTAGTAGAGTTAGTTAATGCCACTGAGAATTATATACTCAGATACCAGTAGTATTATTCTCCTAGGGCTGTAAAGTATCACAAACTGGATATCTTAAACAACAGACATGTACTGTCTTACTGTTTTGGAGACTAGATGTCTGAGAAGGAGGTGTTGGGCTGCAAGGAGGAATCTGTACTATGTCTTTTCTCTAACTTCTGGTAGTTTGCTGGCGATCTTTGGGATTTCTTGGCTCATGGAAGCATTGCTGTGCTCTCTTCCTTTATTTTTACATGACTTTCATCTTGTGTATGTGTGTATTTGAATTTCCCCTATAACATAAGGAAACTGGTCACATTCGATGAGGGGCCTACCCTTCTCCAGTATGACCATGCCTCACATAACAACATCCACGTGACCCTATTTCCAAATAATGTCACAAACCGAAAGTCTAAGGTTTAGGACGGCAGTGTATGAGCTTTGGTGGGACACAATTTAACTTGCAACAGTAACAGCACAGTATATCGAGATTTCAGCAGCTGGGGAAAAGTCGATTGGTGGCCTGTGACCTGCTGGAATCTCCATAATTGGTTCCATAGGAGGACTCATTCTGGCATACAACACAACACACCCGACTTCTCTCTTCCTGCTGCCTCCAGCCCTACTCATCCAGTTCTTAGAATACTATGCTCCCTGCCTACCCCCTCATGTCTCTTGCAATAATTCCTTGACAGCCAAGGAGAGAGGCCCTGGCCCTTTCATTTGCCAGCTTAGAGATTTTCCGCTATGCATCTCAGCCCCATGCCAACCACTTCTAGTTATTAAAATGCAGCTCAGGATGTCTCACTCTGGCTGTTACATTATCATTCCTCGTTAGAGACTCCTCCAGGGCCTGAGACATTCCTGCACTGACTTTATAATTACAAAGTCAATTTCTAAACAGACATTTGCAAATAAGTCAATTTAAATACCGAGATTTGCAAACAATAATTAAGCAGTAGCTTCTTTTTTAATATCTCTATATATAATTAATGCCTGTGGGGCTTTTCATTTTACCTTGCAACTGGGTAGTTTGCAATTGTTTGTTGAGCTAAAGTGTTTCTGAAAGCAAATCAAAGGACAGGGGAGATTTTGGAAGTGATTGGAGAAAGGAATTTTCCTCCTCTTCCTGCGTCCCTGTTTCACCTTATTGGCTATGTTTTTCATCATTTGGGACCCTGATAGGGCAGGGAGGCTGAAACAGAATCATTTTCTGCATTAAAAACAGCAATAACAACACAGACTTCTGATCCAGAGAGAGACTGGTTAATATGTCCTCGTAAGGCAGACGTGTACAGTCAAGGAGTTTCTCTATGCTGGAAGCCTCAGACCCCACCCATTCCAGCATCCTCTATACAGTGATTGCTCTCAGCAGCTCTGATTCTACTTTCTTCCTGGTCTAAAAAGAAAAAAAAAAATTTACAACCCCATTTGTGCCAGTTGTAGGATGATGCCCTAACCCAGATATTGGAGATTTTAAACATCCGGCCTTTTCTTTCTTTTAACAAATATAATTGGAAACCTACTTGATGCTAGGGAAAATACAGGTAAAGAAGAAACTCTGGTAAATAAGACACGGTCTATTTCAAGGTACAGTGGGGCCGGAAACCCTGAAAAGGAAATTTTATGGAGGATGAATGTTATAAAAGGGGAAGCAGGAGGAATGCTAGCCTGATCTGAGATTTACTAGGCAAGTGATATCTAAGCTGGAATCTCAAGGCTCACTAGGTACTTATGACGTGAAGTCTGAGGAGGACAGTTCCCCATGTCAAGGGAAAGGCTTGTTAGAAGTAGTAGAGAGGGGGCAGCTCCTGTGGCTCAAAGGAGTAGGGTGCCGGCCCTATATGCCAGAGGTGGCTGGTTCAAACCCAGACCCTGCCAAAAAATGCAAAAAAAAAAAAAAAAAGAAGTAGTAGAAACGACAGGTTTTAGAGAACACAGGACTCCTTAAAAAAAAACAAATGCCCCCCCATGTGTCTAAGTGGTAGCCAATGTTAGTGAGGTATCAGAGAAGCATAGACTGGAATCTTGAAGGTCTTGCAGGCCAGGTTAAGAAGTCTGAGCTACTTTGTCCTAAGGATAAGAGGGAGCCATAAAAGGGTTTCAGGCAGTGATGTGACCAGTTCAGCCTAAGCTGCCCAGCTGTGACATCAAGCCATGCCACAGTATAAATTGGTTGGATAATCCAACAACTCTTGGGTTCTCCTCTCAGACCCTCCCTGATGAGAATGTTCCTCCCAATATTCCCAGCACAGTTTAATACTTTACCCTCAAAATCTAATTCAGGAGTGGTGGGCTCTGTGAAATGTTTCTAGTCCCTCTAGCCTTTCTTATAAAAATGAGTTGCCCCCTAGTTAGTGCTTCCAAAACATTTTGTTCATCCCTCTAGTTCAATAGTTATAATACACACACATGTTAATAGCAAAAGCTTTCATTATTTCCAGGTTGTCATATATATATTCAGTATGGTGCTTAGCAAACAGTAACTACTTACAAAAGATCTGTTATTGTCATCATGAATCTGGTCAACAGAGGAATAACACTTTTTCAGGGACAGAGTCTTCCTGGGTGCTGTGGCAGCAGCTGGGGTGTTTTGCCTTCTCTTAAGCACAGCCATAATTTCCCTTTGTCTGTGGCATTTTTATCCAGTGCATGCAGAAAGGGTTTCTGGATAGCTTCCTCACAGGTGGAAGGAGGCTGAGGAGGGGTGGACTTTCCCCAGAAGATGGGTCACCAGTCAAGAATCCTCCGCAGTGCATGAGAGGTCGGAGTCATGGATGGCTCTTGCCAAGGTGCTGACATCCTTAGCATAAAATTCAGGCAGAGGAATCTCCTGGACCCTCAAGAGCCTGCCTCAACCTCAACCCCAGATAACCACCTTTCTCTTTTTGCACATCCATTCTTGCTGGAAAGACAGGTCTGATTCTGGTCTTTCGAAAGGCTGGTCCCTCACCAAAAACAAGGCCTACCTGGGGAAATTAAGGGCTTGACCAGTCGACGGGCACTCAGGGCTCCCACTTCTTGCTTGAATCATTTTATATATTTTTTGTTTGGACCGGTCAGTACCGGTGCGAGTGACATTAAGCAGGCCACATATTCCCCAATTCGGACATTGATGAACAGATTAAGTCTGAGCCCAGTAGTCCTTTTCAATCGGGATTTTGTCTCCTCAGGGACTGGGTTCTGGAGGCTTCTGTTGATCTCTTTTGGTCTTGTCTTAGGAGATTGATCATCTCTGGGGGAATCTTAAATGCTGACAGGAAGGATTATGTAGAATGTGGGTACATTGCTCCCTAGAATACTTAATGTCCTAGTGTGGGAGTGGACTCACAGGGCTTTCCTCTAAGGCTGATCCTCATATCCAAACATTTCAGTGTCTGGCTAACATTCTAGATGCAATAGTCTGGAATAATCAGCTGGTGGTTCTAATTAAGATTACTCTGAATTTCATATTTTTTCCTAAACCAAAAATTTTTTTTCTTTTTTTTTATTGTTGGGGATTCATTGAGGGTACAAGAAACCATGTTACACTGGTTGCATTTGTTGGGTAAAGTCCCTCTTACAATCGTGTTTTGCCCCCAAACGGTGTGGCACACACCAAGACTCCACCCTCCTCGCTCCTTCCCTCTCTCTGCTCTTCCTTTCCCCACTCCTCCCTCATTCTTTCTCTCTCTGCTCTCCCCTTCCCTCACCCCCACCGTGTCAATAATTGTCATTAACTGTTCTCATATCAAAATAGAGTACATGGGATTCATGCTTCTCCATTCTTGAGGTGCTTTACTAAGAATAATGTGTTCCACTTCCATCCAGGTTAATACAAAGGCTGTAAAGTCTCCAATTTTTTTAATAGCTGAATAGTATTTCATAGTGTACATATACCACAGCTTGTTAATCCATTCCTGGGTTGGTGGGCATTTAGGTTGTTTCTACATTTTGGTGATCGTAAATTGAACTGCAATAAACAGTCTAGTGCAAGTGTCCTTATGATAAAAGGATTTTTTTCCTTCTGGGTAGATGCCTAGTAATGGGATTGCAGAATCAAATGGGAGGTCTAGCTTGAGTTCTTTGAGAATTCTCCATACTTCCTTCCAAAAAGGTTGTATCAGTTTGCAGTCCCACCAGCAGTGTAAAAGTGTTCCCTTTTCTCCACATCCACGCCAGCATCTGCAGTTTTGAGATTTTGTGATAAACCAAAAATTTTTTAATCTTAGGTACATATTTGAATAATACGAGGAAACAACAACAAAATAAGAAATAGAAACCTACTATAAAAAAAAAATCTCTTGGCTCAGCGCCTGTAGCTCAGTGGCTCACATACACCAGAGCTGGCAGGTTCGAATCCAGCTGGGCCAACTACAACCAAAAAATGGCCAGGTGTTGTGGCAGGTGCTGGTAGTGCCAGCTACTTGCGAGTCTAAAGCAGGAGAATTGCTTCGGCCCAGGAGTTTGAGGTTGCTGTGAACTGTGATGCCACAGCACTCTACCAAGGGCTACATACTGAGACTCTGTTTCAAAAAAATAAAAAATAAAATAAAATAAAAATCTCCCAAGGTGATCCACTGTTAAGGATGAGAACGACAGGTCACTGAAAACTGGCTGTATTTTGACTCAGGTGGCTGGCCACCTAAAGCCATCCAAACTGGGGCTCCACTGCAGACAGAGGCAGATGCATGGATAGACTGAAGTTCTAACTTTTGAGACATCTTGCCTTTATTGGTCATGAAAAGATTTACTGAAGAAGAACTCAATAAAATAAGAGTCTGAAAGAATTAAATAAATAAAATAAAATAAGGATTGGAGAGCAGGAGCATCATTTTACTTTCCTGGTGGTTTGATAGTTGGTTGTTATTTATTTATTTATTTATTTATTTATTTATTTATTTTTTCAGATTAATGTGAGGGTATGAACAATTAGGTTGCAATGTTTGCATTTGTCAGGTAAAGTCTCTGTTTAGTTGGGACTCCGACATCCAACATACATACTGGAGGAGTGCCACACACCCTCACATTGTGCCCAGTAAGTGAGAGCACACATTTCCCTTCTATCCTCCCCTTTCCACCCTCTCTGCTTCCACCTCCCCACTTCTTTAACTGAGTGTAGGTTTGAACCTGCCCTCCCACATCTGAGTGAACACGGACTTGTGTAGGGAATCCTACAGCCATATTTTTCTGGTGCTCCTTCCCTCACACTTCTCTTCCTTTTTACTCTCTTTTTATTTTTAATATCCCTTTCTGTTTTTTTTTTTTTTATTACTTCCATAGAGTCATTACAGATCAACAGAATAAGGATGAGTGAATGTGGGTGGGACATTGTAGTTGTGGTCAGTGCACACTTTTAGAATAGTCACTTGCTTCAAGGGACTACTTTTTCACCTATGTTTATTTCATCGATGGGATAGGGTGGGGAACATGCAGCCTTGGGGCCACATGTGGCCTTCTGGATCCTTGAACATGGCCTTTTGACAGAATCCACATTTCACAGAACAAATCCTTTTATTTATTTGTTTATTTTATTATTTTTGAGACAGAGTCTCACTTTGTTGCCCTCAGTAGAGTGCTGTGGCATCAGAGCTCAAAGCAACCTCAAACTCTTGGGCTCAAGTGATTTTCTTGCCTTAGCCTTCCAAGTAGCTGGGACTATAGGCACCTGCTATAATATCCAGCTGTTTTTTTTAGAAAAGGGGTCTCACTCTTTCTCAGGCTGGTCTCGAATTTCTGAGTTCAAGAGTTTCACTGGACTTGGCCTCCCAGAGTGCTAAGATTACAGGCGTGTGCCACCATGCCTGGCTAACAAATCCTTTAAATAAAGGGACTTTCATTTTCCTAGTCCTTCAAATTTTCTAACCCATCGTTATCTAGCTCAGATTTCTCTTACACCAAGAACATTTTTCTTGACTATTCTAAACTTCCTTTGAACTCCCATACTTTTGGCCAACTACATCATTTACATTTGAACTTTGAAATGTAACAGTTAAATACTAAGTCCCATTGCCCCACTTGATGTTGTATGTTTGTGACATTATGTGAGTCTTGTAAGCATTAATTATGTTATATGTTGCTGGAGAATAGGAACACCATTCTTTCTTTTGTTTGTTTGGCTTTGGATTTGTTTTTAATTATTTCAAAATATTATGGGGATACAAATGTTTTGGTTACATGGATTGCTTTTTTTAATACTTGAGTGAGGGCTGTAAGTGTGCCACAAACTAGATAATGTTTATTACATCTGTTAGGTAGCTTTTTACCCATACTACTCTCTCTCCTCATCACTGCTTTATTTCCAGGAGTTTTACTTCCTTTAAACACACGTGTACTCATCTCTTAGTTCTAATTTAATAGTGAGTACATGTGGTGTTTTTCCAGAAATGCAACAAGTTATCTCCTTAGCCCAGTTTGGATGCCATTTATTAAAAAGTCCAAAAGCTAGAGATGCTGACATAGGAGCAGAGAGAAAGGGACATTGTTGGTGTGATTGAGAATCAGTTCAGCCTCAATGGAAAACAGATGGACATTACTCAAAAACTAAAAGTGGACTTACAATTTGATCTATTAGTTCCACTTCTGGCTATTTATCAAAAAGAAAATAAGTCATTGTATCAAAAAGACACCTGAATTCAAATGTTTATTACAGCACAATTGGCAATTGCAAAGATGTGTGATCAACTGAAATGCCTATTAATTCATAAGAGGATTAACAAAATGTGGTTCATGCATATCATGGAATACTACTCAGCTGTGATGAGAGATGTATTAATGCCTTTTGCAACGATTTGGATGGAACCAGAACCATTATCCTAAGTGAAGAAGCATCATTCTTCTGTGTTTATTCTTCAAAGTGTCAAGCTCAAGTTTAAGCATGAGAGATAGGCATAAAGAATATTATTAACGTTTGAATTTTGAGATAATCTATTTCAAATCCCAGATTTTACATACAAAGAAACTAAGGTTCAAGGAATAAAGATGGTTTGTAGTGAGTTAATGGCAAAGTTTGACTAGAAGCGAAGCCTCCCCAAGACAGTTCATTTTCTATGTAATTTGTTGTTTGATTTATTTTTCTAATACCTAGCCATGTCCTGAGTCTTCAAAAGTTCTCATTGCCTAACTTACTGTTCTTCCACTTTTGTGTAACATAGAAGAGATGGATCTCTTTAAGATATACCCGATTCCCTTTAGGAAGTCAATTTTAAATTAATATCTGAGTTAATTAGTCCACATAGATGTTTCCTTTGTTAAGAAAGTGATAATGATGCAGCAGAAGGAAATATGGGCCTGGAATCTGAATATATTCTTGGGTTGTCTCTTTTTTCCTCTACAAACTCTGTGAGCTCAGGCTCACTACTTCACTTGTCTGAGCCAAGGTTTCCTCATCCATTAAAGACGGCATCAGTATCCTCATTTCACAAAATATTTTGAAGTTCTAGTGAGGCTATATATGCCCTTTGTGAACTTTGATGAGGTACTGAAATATCAAACATAGGTCTTTTCAGTATTACTAATGAACAATAATACATTGGGAAAGCTATGAATGCATGTTAAAGAAGAAGCACCCTAAGTTTGCTTCTTAAGGCTTTACTCTGCACACAAGAGGCCTTCATCAATATTGGTGACAATTACATATGCCTCCTTCCTCCTCCTTTTGCCAGTGAAAGACCCATAACTTAAAACACTTGCTGCTATTCAGCACAAAAACAAATAGCGAAGCAACTCTGCTTGTGATGTATTTCAACCGCGAAGCTTAGGCTTGCCACCATTCTGTTAAATTATGAATATCTATTACTTGATGGAGTCGATGCTTTCATTTGGAACAGGGAAGGAGGGAGGCAAAGAGGTTGCAGTTGGTGGCAAAAAAAAGCACAAGAAGATGCAGTTGCTATGGCGATTAACAATGGGTATCCTGTGAACGGTTTAGGTACGCTGATGCAGCTAAAACAAATGTTTGTGTTTGGCATGTAGGAGATGGTGATGGATTATGGATCCTTGGCCTCGAGCCTTGATGTAATCCAATTCTAAATAAATCATAAATCTAAGTGCAGACTCGTAAAGCAGGAAGAATACCAATTCAAGCTAGGTGGTAGAAGCTGGCAATGTTGGCCAGGATTGATTATGGAGGGTGAAGTCAGAAGAGACGGAAGGAGGGGCCTGGGACCATCCTGCAGGGATGTGATTCTTTCACGTGGACCCTTTACCAATTTCTGACTAAGCTGCCAGACCTCGGAGGTGTGAATGAGAGATCCCTGCTGAATTAGTCACAAGGCCAAGCATTCTGCTGCTTCCTAAATTTTGTTGGATAAAAGGTTTTTTTCATCATGAAAGGTGCTGAATTGCTAACATTTGGACTAATTTCATGATTCCCTCACTCAGAAAGACACAAAAGTCAGCCCGAGTTTTTCACAGGCCTACAGGTTGCTTGGAGTTTCAGAAGATCCTACAGGAAAAGCCCTTGGATGTGGAATATATCAGTTACTTGTATAAAGGGGAAATAGAACAAAATGACAATTGTTTATATGTAATGTTGACATTTGTCCTCATTTTCTGTTTTCTACAAGAAGAAAAGAAATGAATGAATTTCCTTCAAATTTGGAGAGAAAGAGGAATAGATAGGTAACAATTGTTTTAAATGTCAGACCAATGTTTCTTACAAATGTAACCTTGTATTAAAATGGAGTATCAAATATTAGTTGGTTTCATTCTAGAAAACTCATCTGGGATTGGGGGGGGGAGTACAAGCCTGAGTTTCAACGAAGATCAAATCTTCATCCTTAACAAAGAATATGTTTTTTTATCAGAGCTGCCAAATTAGCAGACCTAGTGGGATGGATGTTGCTGTAATCTGAGCCACAGTGGCCCAATGAGAGATGATCCTTAGACGTGTCTTTGTTGCATAGGTCCATCGTTGTGCTATTCAGTTGGGAGGAATACTACAGACCACCCTCCCGGGTCAGCATTGTGTTCTTTGGGCAATGTGCTTTAAAGTGGATGTTCACTCAACTGAACGAGTGCAATTTAAAAGACATTACTGTGGAGCAGTAGATGTAAGACAGACTTCAATAAACAAAAGGCTCATTGGGGGAGGAATGCTCAATAAAGGTAAAGGGGAGGAAGCAGGGATGGGAGATTTCAGACTGAATGGTAGGTCTGATGTCAGGGAAGAAGAGAAAGGAATGAGTGTTGGGTAAGAACAGTCTCAGATTAGTTTAAGGATGTTTCAAGAAAGGCCAAGCTCACCTGGTAGAGAAGGCGAGCAAAACACAGGAACACACCAGCCTTAGCACCTGCGCTGTGCCCCGCCATTGGCTGAGAGCATCCCACAAGAGGAGGAGCTATGGAGGGGATGGAGATGAGTAGAACCACAGCTCAGGCCATCTCTCAACAATGCATTTCCATGGTTACTATGGCACATTTTAGGTTAGATATGATTTTAAAATGGTTCCTGTGGCTGTTCAGTATTTTAAAGAACTATAGGGAGACATGGTCAGGAAAAGACACCAAGGACTGGTTCAGTGCTCATTACTGAGTGGTTAGGCTGCTGGCCACATACACCAGGGCTCGTAGGTTCAAACCTGGGCAAGGCCTGCTAAAAACAACAATGACAACTACAACAACAATAAGAAAAATAGCCAGGCATTGTGGCAGGCGCCTGTAGTCCCAGCTATTCGGGAGGCTGAGGCAAGAGAATCTCTTAAGCCCAAGAGTTTGAGGTTGCTGTGAGCTGTGATCTCACCACACTCTACCGAGGGCGACATAGTGAGACTCTGTCTCAAAAAAAAAAAAAAAAAAGACATCATTGACCTATGCAAGACATTTTCCTGGACAAATTTTTGAGACAAAATCACTGAAAATGAAACGTCAGTTGTGGAGTATTCTAAGCACATTGTGGAACGAGTATTACAGACATTTTATGTGAATTTCAATTCTGCAAATTAGACATACCATCTTATAAAGTATCAATAAGTCTCACTTAGTTCACAATATTTAACACTCTGTGACTCACAAAGATTAAAAGCAATTCATCAATAATTTGATAATTTCAAAGCTGGCTCAGTGAATTATAAACTGTGCCTTTGATGGTACCACAGAGAAAACGTGATAGCTGGACAGGAAAACCTGATAGCCTGAGTCAGGAACAATCTTTGATTATGTGATGTTTTTAAAACATGATCCTTGTACAAAAAAATCCATGATGCTACTATTACTCCAAGAAACTTGACAATGTGTATGGGTAACCATAGTGGGAATGTAGGAAAAAAACAAATGTAACATTGAATTGTAGATAAATCTTGCAGTAAACCAAGAGGGGGAAGGAGGAAAAGAAAGATGACAATTAAGTGAGTCTACAGAGGATTAGAATTCATTTGTGCCCTCCGTACAATCTATTTTGGTAGGGGACTGCTGAGTTAACTTCCTGGAAAGAGTGAAGAGGGGCTGAAATGTCTGCTTAGTGATATCTGCACCTTGACAGGAAGGGGACTTACAAGCCGCACGTTCTACAGACTGGAGGGAGTTCGGCAGCTGGTAATTGGGCAGCAGGTGGTAGAAGGTGGCTTGGAGGATCAGAAACTCCTAGATCAGGTCAGTTCAGTAGTAATTTATGGCCAAGAGTTACAGAACTATCTCAGATTTTACCACCTATAGGAGGAGATGTCTGAATTTTTACTGCTGGTGAAGCTAATTAGAGAAAGGGGAAAAGAAAAGAAAAAGTGATCATATTGTCTCCCTGGGAATAAATCCAATAGCAAAAGTCAGACTAAAACTCCAGGTAAGACTTGAGAATATAAATGGCTAAGGGCCTGCTACAGCCTCCTGAATCCGGATCCTCCCAATTGTGACTCAGGAAGGCACAGATAAGTGGGTTCAACTCCAAAAGCTGATGCTTCCAAGACAGCCAGAATCTGCAGTGAGGGTGCTTCCTCTGTAAGAAAATAAGTCCCAGCAAAGATATTCCCTGGCTCCAAGACAGGCCAGAATCTGCAGTGAGGGTGCTTCCTCTGTAAGAAAATAAGTCCCAGCAAAGATATTCCCTGGCTTACTATTGGTCCCAGCATGGAGGGAAATTGTTAGGGACAGACTGAGGATAAAGGGGGACATCAAGTGTTTTATTGTAATTTGACAGACATTCCCTTTTTTTTCTTCTAGGAGAAACAGAACCAGAGCGGGAACCTGAAAAGCAATATGATCGCTATTCTAGCTAAATTATTCACATCTGGGTTTCTTAGAAGTAAGTTTAATCACTTCTTGGCCCTCTGGCTAAGATCAAGTGTGCAGAAGCAATTTGAATGGATACTGCCAAAGCTCTGCCCTTAGAAGATCCCTCAAGATATGGTTGCAGGAGAATGAGAAGGGAGGTTGGGAAGAAGGGATTCTGATGGTAGATGAGAAGGATCTGTGATCTGTAAGCGGCACAAGAGACATGTTAATTTCTTTGGTGAGCTCTGTAAAGATTTCATCAAAGTTTGATAATAAAATGTGAATATTTAGACCCCACTTTTTTTCCTGACATCTGAGAGACTGATGCTCAGGATTAATGAGTAAAACAAAAATTCAAAGAAAAAGAGACACCAATTTGTTTTAAACTGAAAAGGGCACTTATCATTTGTTGAAGTGGGAGAAAGATCTGAACAGGGTGGATTTTGAAGCGTTTGGAACTTTTGAAAAGAAAATATTTAGGGAGCAGCTATTATTCACTCAAAATGTAAGAAAATGCATTGAGCAAAAAAGGTATTTTAAGTATGTCTGGCATCTTTTTATTCTTTTGAAACTTACTTGCAGATTCAAATAGCTTCTTAATTTTCAAATATTTGTTCATGTAAAACTAGTTTCCTCTGAATGTGACACTGCTAAGGCAAGCTCTAGAAGATTTCAGTTTTATCTAGGTTATGTTAACATAACGTATAGTTGAGCACCTATTACTATTTCAGTAAGAATTGCATTAAAGTATAAATTAATCAAATTTCATTTCTAACTGTAATTGTTCACTGTAAACCAAGAAAAAGTAAAAATACTAGAGAAACAAGACAGCTGAACAAGGCCTCAGAAAGGGGATTGAAATGGAAATTGCAGGAGTTACCAGGGATTTGAAATCAGGGCCTCTGGAGTGGATAGGGTATTGTAAAATATTAAGTTCCACCTTCCAGTCAGTCATAATTTGCCTCTGCCATGTGCACGACAGATGGCCACCTAGTCTTTGCTGGAACTTGTCCAATGATGGACAGCGCTCCACCAGGACAGCTAATTCTGTGCTCAGCTCTTATCAATATAATGTTTCTTGTGTTTAACCCAAATCTTCACTTAGTGACTCAACAACAATTATTGATTGTTCCTTCTTGGGCAGTAGAACCTGGCCGAGAAGCCTTACTGCTTATTAGCTATTAAGTTAGGGAAAATTCTTAACTTAAGTAGCAATCAATCTATACACCTACATAATGAATAGATAATTCCTAAATCATAGGTTTATTTCGAGGATTAATAAAATATTAAGTAGAGTGTATTCGACACAGTGCCTTACACATAATATGTTTCTAAAAAATGTTAGACGACTATCCCAGTATTACTAATGAAAATGTCACCATAAAGTGAAGATCAATGTTAAAGGGTTCCAGGCAATCTTCTTGTTAGAACTTGCCTTTTTAGCAATACCTCAATTCATGCAATGAGTTCCATCTTTTTTTTTGCAGTTTTTGGCCAGGGCTGTGTTTGAACCCGGTATATGGGGCCAGTGCCCGAATCCTTTGAACACCCCTGGTTTATGGGGACAGTGCCCTACTCCTTTGAGCCACAGGTGTTCCATCTTGAGTTCCATCTTGAAATAAGTCTCTGTCCTTCTAAACTCTGACTAAAGATGTCATGGCATTGATTTAGCAATCTGGCTCTGACCATTCGAGCCCCCAAGCTTTCTATTTTTATACGGTGTACTCCAGCTCTCTAGTTCTGCTCTCTTTGGGTTGTGTATTCTAACACTCCAATCTAGACTCAGTATGGTAAATGGACCTTGGCTATATGGCTCCCCTTTAAATATGACTGGGTTAGGAACAATCACAGTTCTAGGGGGATCAAGGAGAAGGGCTGAGTCCTCTTACTTGATATATATGTAGATTAAGAATGTTGTATATTCCTCCAGTTCTTCACACATATGCCCTCAAACTTGTGCATGTTTAAATCTAACACAAAGGCAATTGTTTATTTATCTGAGTAGCAACTTGGGTCTGGTTACTTTTCAAGAAGATGGGTATCACCCAGATGTCAATGTATTTATTTACATTCAAAGAGTTTGGGGACCATGGTAGGCACAGGAAAGGGGTAGATGCCCTGTTGTGAAGAGCATTGTCAGTAAAGGCCTTCATTTGTGATCTTCAAGGTCTGTCTCAACTTTAGAAAGCTCACTCAAAGGGATTACATCCTTCTTGGTGATATTACATATGGTGACCAACCCAGGTAGAGATGGAAATGCCTGACCATTTGGTTTTGAAGTGTGAGTCCTCATGGGCTGCTTCAGAGCTCTTCATTGTGTCAATAGATATATTGTTAGGCCTCTATTGTGCTTCACCTTTGCCCTCTTCCCAATTTTGCTTCTATCTTCTTTCTTTCACAGGTGCTGATTCCCTAGAGATCCCATGCTCCTCAAAGTCTATCACAGCATGTGCTCTGCAGAAGTCAAAAATGGTAAGTACTAAAGGAAGAAAAATCAGCTCGTTTTGTTGGTTTTGTTTCTTTTCCTTCAGAGCTTTTGGGAGAATGAACAGATGGTAAACAAGATGGCATATGTTCTTTCCACTCTATGAATGAATTTAGCTTGAACTCCCAAGTATAGTAGGACGTGGAGGGAATGGTGCTCAGGGAACACCTGAGAAAGCATGCTTTGGGGTCCAAGGGTGAAAGTTTGATTGTGGACAAGTCTTTCCCATCAGCAGTCCATAGTTGACCAATATGCAGCCAATGACTTTGTGGACTTGGATAGTCACCAGGCAAGGGTAGCAATGCCCAGTGAAGCAGAGGCAGGGAGAAGATGCCTGGAAGAAAAGGAGACATAAGTGGAATTTCTCCTAAACCCATAAGAAACAATACTATTCTTTTCAAAGCAAGGCTGGATGAATATTGCAGAGTAGGCTCAGAATAATTGAGACTAATACATAGGTCACTATGAAAGTTTTGAGACAGACTGTCTTATGGTCCATTATTTCACTTCCAAGAAATATAGTCGATAGTATCCTTTCTGATTCACCTGAGCACCAAGAAAGTTTCAATTTGTTAGGTTTATGATGTTGCTAGGAGGGATTTATTTGTTTCTTTCCACATGGAGCTTATGTTCTTTGATTTTTGTGTATCTCAACTTTTGTAATCACCCACATATTAATGTTACACTGTCTATACTCATCGATTGCTGAAGTGAGACATTTAGCTTACGACCAAGAGGAATAATGTGCCCTGTTAATATACTGCACGTGTGAGGGAAATAAAAAAAAAATTATTTTCACAACAAGAAACCAATAAGAAGAGTAAGAGCATGAATGCTAAGTATCTATTTGAATCAATTTCAGGGGTTTTTGACAGCTCCTTGGAAAATTTCTGTGGTCAGTCTACCTTCTAGAAAATCATATACAATTAACAGTTATTACTGACATAAAGGAAGTTTAGAATAAGACAAAGATAAATTCCAAATTAGACATTTATGAGATTTAGAAGAATAAAATGGACCTTCATTTAAGGTCATTAAATGAAGACTCTCTAGTATGATGTATACTTTAAGTGCCATGATGTCATACCATGAAATGATTACAAACATTATCCTCCATTGAAATAGGGATCATTATTAAATAGCAAAATAAGAGTAGAGCCATTGAAGAAAGCATTGTATGTGTTCTTCAAAGCCTGATTAAGTAAACTTCAAGGACACAGAGAAATGTACTGTGATCTGTTCTCTGCAAAGAACTTGATATTTTTAGATTTTCATTAAGATGAACTGAAACACAAAATGTCGTTAGTTATCCAGGAAATGTAATTAACCACTTCCTAAGATTTCTACTTAATCAATGTTATTTTCCTACATATTTGATTAATTGAATTGTTAGCTTCCACTGTAGTTTGGGGTATGTGGATAATTTTGGCCAGCAACATTAGGGACAATCAAAGTCAAGTTCATTTCCCCCTCTAAAATAGCCTTTGTATTTTGGCTGTGAGCCCCTGTCCCATTCTATGTGAAATATATCTTTAATAAACAGCCACGCTTACATAATATTAATGTATTTAAAGATTAAGATAAAGGATGCTGAAATACTGAAGTATTTTTAAAAAAAATATGTGAATATGTTTTGGAGTTGCAAAGACCTAAATTTTAATCCCTGCTCTTTAAAGTAATAACCACCACTGGGAATGTTATTTCTTACTTTCTTTCACTGTCAAATGGAAATAATTTAATTTGTGCTTCACATTAATATGGTGAGAGATGAGAGGTAATGTTTGGATAGCACCAGACATATAGTAGACATGTAATATTTTCTAGTGATTATTAATTTTATTATGATTATTACTATTATTTTTATTCTCAGTCTTCTATATTGAAGAAAAACATCAAAATATCTCATGACCCATGTGTATGAGATTATCTCATATATCTCAAGGAATGTTGGTTTGTTCATGTTTTCAAAGTATATCGTTAGGCTGGAGAACAACTGACATACAGGGCCAAGGCAAGCAGGATGCTGTGGAAAACTTTCAAACAACCTGCTTAGTATCTCTTGGAATAACACCATGCCAAGCCTGCTTCCAGCCTTTCTGTGAACTTTGCTGCAAGGACTTTGGTCCTTTGAGCCAGGTACTTTAAGAGATATAGTCATTTGCATCCCTCTCTGGGACAGAAAGACTGTATAGACAACCTTTCCTTTCTAGATGCTAGCACTCCTCGAATGGGAAAGGAGAGTTCCTTTGTGCACACCTTCCCCCAGTAGCTTGCCTGAGCATATTCTAAGTTTCAAGTACTCTGCTAATTATTGGAGATACACCAATTGCCAAGACATAGTACTTGCCCTCAACGAATACATGGGTGAGTGTAGAATAGGAATGAAAAAACAGCAACAAAATGGAAACAAACAAAAAAAACCCTTGCATTTAGAAGACAGACTGTAGAGTCAGACAGGCCTTAATCTGACTGCTCTCATACTCACAGTTCTAATCTTTCAAATGGAAATAGCTCCTTCCATCAATGGTGAGTTGGACCACACGGGCTGAGATGAATGACGGGCTTATATAGTGAGAATGGAGTGTACTACTAATAGCAGTAGTGTTAATTAAAATGATGATTAGAAACTTGAGGCAAGAAAAATAGACAAAGGACAAACTACAAAGGGCTTCCTGAAGCCCAAGGGGACAATGGGGCATTATTATAGAGTTTACAAAGAAAAGTTTTAAACAGAAGAAAACAACTTAGCCTTTAGCTTCTGAAAGATTGCTTGCCCCTGGGGTGGAGTGTTAAGTGCCTGCACGCCCAGGATTGGTCCATTCCCGTGACCCACATGTATCCCCCTCCTTGATGTGTTGCGAAAAAATTAAAATGAGGACAGTTCATTCAACAGTGTGTCTGCAAAATTAATGAACCTCTTTGCCTTCAACACCTGGTAATTATATCTTTCAATTAAACGAACTCTATAGCTGTCTACAATCCTATAAATTAACTCACAGCCTTACATATTTCCAAGCAGGCATACCTTTTCAGGACTCAAACCGGAGAAGCTAGACACGGAGAGTGGGGTCAGGGAAGGAAAATGAAAGGGCTTTGTCATGTCTCTTCTGCTTGTCACAGAAAAAAAAAAAAAAATGAGTCTCTTCTCTCTCAGTTTGGCCACTAGAGCTACACATGTGTGTTTTTGTGTCACTTCTGATCAATTTAGTTTGTATCTGAGCGTATCTCATAGCTCACTGGGAAAGGAGAATTGAATTTGTAAAGTCTGTTGTTGAGTATTGTTCATATAAGTCCTTTCTTTATTCATTCATTCACTCATTTGGTTTTTGAGATCAAGGAAACTAGGGACAGAAAAACAATTGGGCTCTGTGAGGCATGGGTGCTGTCTGTCATAAGAGAAAAAGACAAACCACTTAGTTAACTTGTCTATTCATCAATTCTTTCAGTGCAAAAAAATATTTTTTTTTTGCAGTTTTGGCCAGAGTTGGGCTTGAACCCACCACCCCTGGTATAGGTAAATGGGGCCGGAGCTCTGCTCCTTGAGCCACAGGTGCCACTCAGCACAATTTTTTTTTGAATTCTAAATATGGTAGATCCTCCATAATTGACCACCTCCCTGCATGGACCACCTCTGGATTTTCATAGACCAGACAAACATCACATGTATGTATCGGTACAGTAGGACTATTTCTTTATGTTGACCAACCTCCACATGTTGACCAGTTTATAACAGTTCCTTGGATAGTCATCTTACAGAAGTTTCTCTTGGATGTGGAAAGTAGTGAACATTCCACTAAGGGAAATATAGGAAGATGCGGGAGACTGTAGCAGAGGTTTTCATTTAGTCTGGACTCAGCAAATAACTCCAAGAAGTGACATTTACTCTGGGACCTGAACAGCTAAGAAAGTAAAGTTGAAGGTCTTTGCAGGAGAATGACAGTGTAGGGAGGGGAAGGTGGGAAGTTCTCAGAACAGAGAGCTTAGCACCGCGAGAGCACAGAGCAAGATGGACCAGCAAAAAGATGAGCTGAGCAGGGCCAGCTTATGTGGGGTCGTGTAATGATGTTTAGGAGTTTCAAGTTATATCTTAAAATCAAAGAAAAGCTGGGTAACTGCAAGGATATCCAACCAAGGGATGTTCATGACCATTGTGGTCTGGCGCTTTTCATGTGCTCTTTACTTGCAGTGTAGGGAAGTGTCTCACAGGCAGTGAGACTTGAAATCAAAAGATAAGTTTGGAGAGTCTCTCAAACTTCAAGAGGAATAACATAAGGTCTGAGGACCTGGTGAGAAATGTAGAGATACATGGAAGAGGTTACTAACTGGATGTGGGAGGTATGGAGAGGAAACTTTAAAGATGATGAGTATCTTCTTGCCCTGGGTTACTGTGTAATTGCAAAGTATTTCCATTTCTATTCCTCTTTGTAAAGGAACCTAAAAGTAAAGTTAACAGATTCCTTAGAAGGCTAGTGGCAATTACAAATGGAATGTAGTGAAGGGTCAGAAACTTCTTTGATAATCTATATAAATAGTACCCAAGCATTGGAACTGCTCTGTATACACTTAGCCTTCTGTCCAATGATATATAACATACAAACACATTGGGATAAGCTGGGAGATTTTTATAGAAAATAGGAAAAGTAATTTCATAATTCTTACTCTTTTTATCATCCTAAACAATATTCTCAGTTTGAAATAAGGATGAGGAAACAAATTGAAAATTAAAGTGAATTGGTACATGCAAGGTGTTAAGTTAGTTCTTCCTTACTAGAGTCCCAGTATCTTTTTAGATTAACACAATGTTGTGTCACCAGCCATAAGTACTTAGGTAACTTACCATATAAGCACATCTGTTAGGCTATGTGAAGAGTAGTCTTGTCAAAGCCATGTGTTCAGTCTTGAAACATAGGGGACAAAAATGCCCCTGAAAGAAAATACATGGAAGCAACAAGTTGTTTCTTTGATATCCTCCACAGCAATATAAAACAGGCAAGTCTTCCAGGAGTAATAATAACAGAAAATAGCATTCATGACCCTTCCATCCCATGGCATCCCATCCTGTATACATTGCAACATCATTTGTTCATGCTAGTGGGATGTTCCATTTGCCACATCTTTTCCTATCACTCGTGGACTGGCACAGAAAAACTTGATCTTCAAATCACTGAAGCTAAGATCATTCATTTTGTCTCCACAACCTCCCTGCCATTTTTCTTTGCTACTTAACTCACTGTCTGAGGCCTGATTTTTCAATCTGTCCTCTGTCTCAGAAAAAAAAAAATTACAATAACCCATTTTTTTTTTTTTTGACCTCTTGAATTTCATTGTCAATTTACGCAGGGAACTCAGCAAGTATTTCTACTGGACTCATATAACCAACATCACTGGACTAAAGTGTAAAAGGCCAGACCCAGGGCTGTGTTCTGATGATTTATCTAAATTAAATAAGACAGAAAGGCACAGGAAACAATATGGATAAGTGAAGACAAGTGATAAATCTACAGTTTTCTTTAAAATCAAAGACTATGTCCCACTTCTCTTCCTCCTTAATCCTAAGACTACAGGCAATTTGTTTAACTTCTCTGACTCTCAGTTTTCCTGCCTGTGAAACAGAGTTAATAAAGAAGACTCAATAAAAATAATTCATGTGAAGCTTCTGGTCTTAAATACTTAGCCCACACTTGCCACTATAGTGGGAAGCTTTTCATACTGATTCACGCTTTGATTTGATGATCTCTGATGTCCCATATCTGCTCTAATTTACCCTCAACCATTAATTTGAGAATTGTAGCAACTACAGTGGCTTATTTATAGCATTTTATTGAAGTTTTTGTGCTTAATGAGATAACAATGCAACGGGCTAGCATTTATTATTCACTCTGCACCACACATTTGGCATGCTTTCATTGCTAGTAAGGGTGACAACCTTCCAGATGACGTGTAACCATTGTTTTCACCCATCTCTTGTTTCTAAGGATGAGGAAACAGGAGCTCAGAAATGTCAAATGAATTACCTAAGACTGCAATTTTTTGAAAATCCAGAAAATAAGATTAAAAAGCAGGACTGTTTGACACAGTAACCTTGTATTACACTTAACTATTGTTGGGTTTTAATGTTATTCAAAATAATTTCATAATTCAAGCTTTTCCCATAATAATTCGAGATTCAACACTTTGAGCACAAATAAATAAGTGCTCTGGAGAGCACATTGATGGAATTATTTTGAGGGTACATCTACTCTGTCTCTCATAAGCAAGAGGAAAATGGTTGCATGAAAGGATTATGGTTATTTATCTTTTCGTTTTTCCTGAAGGGAAAAAATTTATTCTAAGCTGATATCAGAAACTACTTACCTTACAGCACACGTGTTGTGAGCAGCTACAGGTTACAGAAGCAGATGGCAGGTGTTAAATAGTATTTGTATGAAGTAGCTTTGGGAATAACTTCTGCTAGGGGTATAAAAGAAATTAGGAGGAGAGCCAAATTAAAATTGGGCAATAGGTCCTTACAGCATAATACTTTTTTGCCTTCTTTTCTAATTGTCTGTATGAGGGTGTGTGTAGTGGTGTGTGTTCATGTGTTCATGTGTTGAATAATGTGCACATGCACACAGACACATAGGCTCATACTTGTAGACGTCTACCCATATGTCATATAAATATGTTCTATACTCCAGAGAAATCAGAATGATTTTCCTTGGCATCTAAGGTCCTGTACTAATAGACATATGTGGAAGGTTTTAGTCCCATTTGAATATACTTGATGGATATAAGACCTTGAGAAATTCGCTTAACAATTCTGCGTCAAATATTTGTCATCTGTAAAACAAGTCCATTGAGAAAGATTATCTTTGGTTCCTTTTACAGCTAACTTTGTGAGTACAAGACTCTATAACCCTAATACTACCTAACATTGCAGAGTTAGACTAGGTTCATGTAAGTAATCTCCAA
Source organism: Arctocebus calabarensis (assembly GCA_963573935.1). Lineage (NCBI taxonomy): Eukaryota > Metazoa > Chordata > Mammalia > Primates > Lorisidae > Arctocebus > Arctocebus calabarensis. The sequence continues at coordinate 73,869 of CAUYON010163275.1, read as the reverse complement.
CATTCTCTGATCCTCCAACCTACAAACAACATTTTTATCTGCATAGGTTAAGATTATTGACTGAAATCAATTAACATACTATAGTAGTGTTCAATAAAAAAAGTCACGATTCTTCAGGCTTTCTGTACCCATACCCTCTGGAATTTGACTGTGTTTTTTTACATCTTGACCCTCAACTGGACTTGTGGTCTGTCTTAACCAATAGCTTCCCCTGCATTTGACATGGTGTTAGTCCAATAACCTACTCACCAAAAGGTCTTTTGTGTTTCTGCATTCTCTGCTTGAAACCTGACAAGTTGTCACAGTAACAAGCTAAGTTCAATGTGCTAGAGAATAAAAGAACTCATAGAAAAGGGCTGAACTGGGCGGTGCCTGTGGCTCAGTGAGTAGGGCACTAACTCCATACACCGAGGGTGGAGTGTTCAAAATCGACCCTGGCCAAATTGTAACAAAAAATAGCCAGGCTTGTTGGGGGCACCTGTAGTCCCAGCTATTCAGGAGGCTGAGGTAAGAGAATCACCTATGCCCAAGAACTGGAGGTTGCTGTGAGCTGTGATATCACAGCACTCTACTGAGGGCGACAAAGTGAGACTCTATCTCTAAAAAAAAAAAAAAGGAAAAAAAAAGGAGCTGAACCATCACAGTTCAAAGTATCACAGACAAACTATTCCCCAGGGCATATGGCACAGTTGAGTGAGCTCAGAGATATCAGAACATCTAGATGAGCCCAGACTAAATTGATGACCCAGACAATTGTTAGATAAACTAATATTTGTTGTGTAAAACTCCAATTTGAGGTCATTTGTTATATAGCATAAGTCAACTGATACACAAAGCTTTTGACTATATGTTTTTTCCCCCACCTCTGAGGCAGTACCAAATGCAATCTTTAGTATGTCTTACATTTTCTGAGCTCTGAGAAGAGCAGGAGGCTTAGTGCTGAAATGGCCACAGCAATGACAATTATGAATCTCGGACAAGAGACAAGATGCATACAAGTGAGTGTATCTATGTTCTGGGTTTATGTGGACTGTCCTGGGGGTGAATTTATCTAGTAAGAAGATTTTTTAAGCTACCAGGAATGTGCATTTCTTTACCTCTTTTATGTTTACATGGATGGAGCTAGAACATATTCTTCTTAGTAAAGTATCTCAAGAATGGAACAAAAAGCATTCAATGTACTCAGTACTATTATGAAACCAATTTATAATCACCCACTCTTTCACATAAAAGATAAAACACAAATATAGCCTAGGATGAAGGAGGGAAGAGGAGGGGAAAGGGAGGAGAGGGAGGTGACTTGATGGAGGGAGGGTAATCGGTGGGACCTCATCTATGGTGCATATTGCAAGGGCACACGTCACATCTATTAAATGTAGAGTATAAATGTCTTACCACAATAATTAAGTAAGTGAGGTCAAGGCTATGTTAACTAGTTTGATGTAAGCATTCCAAGTTGTATATAAAATAGCACATTGTACCCCATAAATGCATTAATGTGTACAGTTATTATTTAATAAAAAATAGAAGAATAAAAGAAACCTTGGAGAGTTCATGATATAAACTGAATTATTTGGTTTTCACATAGGGTTTTTTGCCAGTGTTGGTATTTTCATCAAGAATAACAACTGCAATGCTGAATTGAAACCCCAGTTAATGTAGAATAAGTTCCTTTCTCAGAGAAGAGAGGAACCCAAAACAGTAGGTTGCTTTCTGTTGTTGAGAGACTTTTTTTAGAGCAAGCAATTGAGCTTCACAACAAAAAAGAGTGGTAAGAACTGAGAGTTTCCATATACTTACTCCCTCTATGCACACATGGCCTCCACCTTTATCAACATCCCTCACCAGAATCATATCCAAATCACTACGAAAATTTTGAGACAGACTGTGTTATGGTCCATGATTTCACTTCCAAGAAACACAGTTGACAGCATCCTTTCTCATTCATTCATGCAAGTTTCAGCTTCTTAGCTTAGTGTTATTGCTTGGAGGGGTTCATTTGTTTCTGTCCATATGGATTTTATATTTCTCAATTTTTGAGTATTTCAAAACTTTCATAATGACCCATATACATTTGTTACAATGGATGAGCCAACACTGACACATCATTACCATCCGACGTCATAGTTTACATGAGGGTTCACTCTTTGGTGTGGTACACTCTATGGATTGGGACAAATTTATTTTATTTTCATTTTAGATTAATGTGAAAGTACAAACAATTAGATTACAGTGTTTGCATTTGTTAGAGACCTGTTGTAGTTGTGGGAGCACACCCATCTCTCTCCATCCTCTCCTCTCTTCTCTCTCTCTTCCTCCCTCCATCTTGAATTTATTTGAGTTTTTCTCTTTTATGTGCATATATTAGATTATCTACTGCAGTGGTTCTCAACCTTCCTAATGTTGCGGCCCTTTAATACAGTTCCTGCGAGTCATGACCCATAGGTTGAGAACTAAACCGCTGATCTACTGGGTTCATGTTAGTATTGAGTACATTTGATACTTGATTTTATATTCTTGTGATACTTTACTGAGAAGAATGTGTTTCAGCTCCATCCAGGTTAATACAAAGGATGTAAATTCTCAGTCTTTTTATATGTTTTTTTTAATGAAGATCTTCACATAATTCAAGAGTCTTATATGACTCCATTTGTTCAATAAAGTCTGCTCTAATGATTTCAACCTATATTGAATGTGCTTATTCATTTATTGAACAAATATTAGTAAATATTCATTAGTATTTTTTTTTTTACCAGAAGTGTACTTTTGTTCTTCATCATATTAAATACTACCTAAATTACCTGTTAGCATCTTAACATATTAGGTGATTTCCTGTATTGTAGCAAACTGGATAGCTAAAATCCACATTTACTAGACCTCTTTGTCAGTCTGTTCCAGTTTAAAAGTTTATAAGTGAGAGATACTGTCAAGGTGTTTGGAAGGGAGAAAAGAAAGGCATGTCTATTACTCTAGCAGTAGGTGACAGTGGACTTTAACTGAGGGATATTGTGACATTTTGTCAGTGGCAGACATTCATTTTCCTATAAAGTACTTACTTTGATGCTCCTAGCAGCTGGTAGGCTTGGCAGAAATTATTTGAGATACAAATACCTCCTGGATTCCTGAACAGTATCAGCATCTTCCCTGAACTATTCTCATTCTGTCCTTCCAAATTCTTTTGCAAGAATTTAGTTCTCTGTATTTACTCTCTTGAAATAGCTAGATTGCTTCCCATTTCCCACACTGAACTTTGAGAAACTTTCCATATGCATGCCCATACGTATATAATTACATTATTTAGAGCTAATAATATCCAAGTAATTATAAATACTATTGTTCACCACTCTGATACTTTTCTAAAAAGATATGGGTAGATGGCAATACAAAGAAATGAAGTTATCCCAGTCAACAATGAGCCTGTCGCCACTGCAATTGCAATGGTCATTGACTGACATTACCAGACTTGCTGATTGCTATTCTAGGAATAACCTGGAACCAGATGTCTATCTCATGAAAGACCACGCTCTGTATGGGGAAATCTGGATTGCTAGGGATGGTGTGGAAAACAATGGACAGTAACAGTCTGGGACTTCTAGGCCACTCAACCTCATTTTAACAAGTGCAGCTCCATTTTAATCCCCCATATGTACATACATTCATCACTCAATACGCTCTGGGGGTTGGTTTCCTGTGGATACCAGATCCTAAAGATTCTCAAGTCTTTTATATAAAATAATTTTGTGTTTGCACATAACCTACGAAGACCTTACATACCCATTAAATTGTTTCTAGGTTAATTATAATAATTAATACAACACCCATACATTGTTTCATGCATATAGATTCAAGGGAGTATTTGGAGCATGGAAAATGCAAGTTTTGTTTTTTTGGAATTTTGTAAATTCCTTTTTTGAGCCAGAGTTGGTTGAATCCTCAGATGCAGAATGTATGAATACAGAGGGCTGATGGTAGATGGCTTTCTTTAATACTTCATTTAAAGATGGATTAAAATACTTTTTAAACTATTGTAATGAGTGGGAAATTTGAAAAAAATGAGAAATGATTGCTTCACAATAGAATAAGGAGAAAGCTTTTTTTTTTTAACCTTTCTCATTTTTTTAAACCAATTTTAAGGTATAATGAACATATAGTAAACATCCCGTACACATACAGCCCACAATCCTACACTAAGGAGTTGGGAATTACGCTTTGCTACTTTGAAGGTGGAATATCTACATGGATTAGTTTGAATTCTTCTGCATAGAAGATTGGCCTATTAACCCAGATTTATTTATTTATTCAATGATTTAATTATATCAGCTTGGGCTTAAGAATAGGTATTATATACTCTGGTTTATAATCCAATACTGCTTAATTTAGTTTGTTTTTCATGTGGTTCCAGTTTTGACCTTAGAAACTCTGTTTTTTTGTGGGTTTTTTTGCAGTTTTTGGCCAGGGCTGGGTTTGAACCCTCCACCTCTGGCATATGGGGCTGGTGTTCTACTCCTTTGAGCCACAGGAGCTGCCCACCTTTGGGGACTTTTTCTATTGGCTCCTGTGGCCCTTTGACAGATGCCCAACATTATGGTGTTTATTTGATGGTTGTTGGGTGTTTGCCTCTTTGCTTTATCCCTTCTCTGATGTTCTTCCTTTCTTTATGCAGATCCACGTGTTTGACCTATATAATTTTCTTTCTCTCGGTAGAAATTAATTCAATTTCTCTTGGAATGGTGGTGAAAACTTCCTTCAGTTTTTCTCTAGCCAAGAATGTCGTTATTTATTTTCCACTCTTAATGGATTTCTGAATACACAGTTCTACGTTGTTTTTGGGGGGGTAGGAGGTTTTTGAGCACTTAAAAAATTTCATTCCACTCTTGTCTTACTTGTGTAAGAACTTTACTGTAATCCTCATTCTTCTAACTCTATAGTTATTGCACTTTGTTTTCTCTGAATTATTTCAATATTTTTCTCTTCCCCTTTGATTTCTTCAGGTGAAATGTGATTGGTATACTTATGTGTCAATATAATATGCCTGGGTGTGGTACTTGGAGGATTTCTTTTGCTCTGTTATTCTCTAAGCTTCCTGGATCTATGGTTTGATTGCTGTAATTAATTTTGGAAATTCTGCATACATGGTTACTTTAAATAGTTCTGCTTTGTTCTCTCTTCTTCTGGGGATCCAATTATGCATATGTTCTATCTTTAGAAAATCCCCCACAGCCCTTCAATGCTCTGTTTTGTTGTTGTTTTCATTTTTTTCTCTTTGAAATTGAGTTTTGGCAGTTTCTTCACTTTCATGATTTTGTTTTCTCTTGGCAGTATTAAGTTTATTGATGTGTCCACAAGAGAAATGCTTATTTATTTCAATGCTTTGATATCTAACATTTCCTTTAAATTCTTTCCTAGAGTTTTCATATTTCAGATTAGATTATCCATCTGTTCTTGCATACTGTGTACTTTTTCCATTAGAATCCCTAACATGTTAATCATAGCTATTTTAAATTTCCCATCTGACATTTACATCATCTGTGTCATTTGGAGCTTGATTATGACACTTGCTTTGTCTCTTTAGTCTGTATTTTTCTTGACTTTTATATGACTTTTATGTTTTTCTTTTGTCTGTTTAAAGCCCAACATGTTGTATGAGGTAAAAAAAAAAAATACCAAATTTTGCTATTCTTATTTTTGTCTTCCTTATTAACTTTGAGATTCTCTCTGCATGAGAATCATACTTCTCCAGAGATGTTAAAAGCATCTCTGTCTTGCTGTTCTCCCTTCTTTAATCCATTGTTAGTATTCTGAAGGCCTGCTTGAGTTGTTTTAAGACATGGTTGGGGGTTACTTTACTGCAGTCTTTGGATTAAATCTCAGTATTTCAGTTTTGAGGATGTGATGTTCACAAATGCTCGTCCACTAGTATAGGGTTTCCCCCACCAAATGCCCCACATTCCTAACTTCCCAGAAGCATTCCCAATATATTTCCATATCTTTCTTGCCTCTGTTGAATATGCTTTTTCTTCTTCCAGTGAAACTGGAAGCCTAGACATGCTAGTGTGGGAGGAATGTCCTTCCCCAAGTTGTGGAAAGATTCACAAAATCTCTTCACTGGACAGAATAGGCCTTTGTGGAGTCAGCATACTTTGTGGTGGAGTCAGCTCTAGTGCACTGCCCTATAGTTATTCTCCCCTCTCTCTGCCAGAGCCATTAGGGTCTTTTTTTCACAGTTTTACCCTGGTAAGTTGCTGGGGTTCCTGGAGAAAAGGCCATGAGTGTGGAGCACCCTGAGACTATAGTATTCAGCAGCTTTTCAGACTGTACTTATTCATGTTGTCCCCAGCTATTTGTCAAAACCACCACTTAAGTGTTCCTACCAGTTTGGGCTGCAGCGGCTTCTGTCCCAGGTACACAGATTGTGGCTGCTCTCTTTCTATATGAGAGGGTCTCTTCAGGGTTTAGGGTGAAGGCTTAACTTCAAAGCTCCATTCTCAGCTGATTCAAATAAATGTCCTTGATGTTCTGTTTGCCCAGGTTTATCTTGGTTTAAGAGAAAGAGCACTGAAGTCCAAACTCACTACATAGGGATATTGAAATTGGAAGTCTCTTCTTTGGCTTTTTAGACTGCATTACACACAAAGAATCTTTCATATTTTTAAGTAACATGCTGTTTTGGTTCTTGATATTTTTCTTGGTATTCTTCCTCATCCTTTGTTGTTGCTAAGTGCTGCCAACGATATGTAACTTTAGTAAGGTTTGAGGGTGTAAATGTGTCTGAACTGTATTTGTGTCTCCGATATCTGCATTGTGATAGATCTTATCATGTGTTTGATAACTGTATCTTGTATTAATAAAAATGAATCCAACATTTGTAGTTTTGGGATTTTGTGGTATGGGCTACTCTTACTGGAGTTAGATGATATCTCAAAGTGGTTTTGGTTTGCATTTCTCTGATGATTAAAGATCATGAGCATTTTTTCATGTGTCTGTACATCATGTGCCTGTCTTCTTCAGAGAAGCTTCTGTTCATGTCTCTTGCCCACAATGAAATTTATGGCATATGTATACCATGGAATACTATGCAGCATTAAAAAAGATGAAGACTTTACCTCTTTTATGTTTACATGGATGGAGCTGAAAAATATATATTCTTCTTACTAAAGTATCTCAGGGTTGGAAAAAATATCCAATGTACTCAGTACTACTAGGAAATCAATGTATAATCACTCACACTTTCATATGAAAGATGAATCACAACTATAGCCCAGAATGAAGGAGGAAAAGGGAGGGAGATGGTCAGGGAGGAGGGTGGTTCGATAGAGGGAGGGTTAATGGTGGGACCACACCTATGAAGCATATTACAAGGGTACAACTCAAATCTATCAAGTATAGAACACGAATGTCTTAACACTGTGATTAAGTAAATGAGGTGAAAGCTATGTTAATTAGCAGGATGCAAGCACTCCAATTTGTACAATCAACACATTGAATCCCACAAAGGCATAAATCTATTCATGATCTATGTATATATGACTTAATTAAAAAAAGAATCAAATCACAAGAAAACTAAAAACTTAAAAATAAAAATAATATAAAGTGAATCTAGAGAAAGAAAAGTATTAATTATTAAAGTTCAAATACTGCAGAGAAAGGCCAAGTCATTAACATCCAAAAGCTTTCAGCAGGATATTGACTGGGATATGAATAACAGTGATGCAAAGAGCTGCCCTTTTCCAGCAGTTACTATGTGATAGTCACCATGAAAGAGGTGCAATGAATTAAGTCAATTAATACCAACCAACCCCCTACTCCACTCTGCCATCGTACAAATAAGGGAACTGCAGTCCTGTAAAGTTAATTAAACTGCCCAAGATTTCACAGCCTTTTAATAGCAAAGCCAGATTTTAATCCTAATTCTGTCTTTCACAACATCTCTGCCTTTAAACATTACCTTTTACAACAGTGTTTCTGCTACCTATTGGTAGTGGCAAACGTGCGGTCATAAACCATTGAAAGTGTATTCATTCCAACAGCTGCAGACTTAATGTCCAAACAACTAGATTAGAATTAAGCTATATCACATACGAAACTCTGGGTTCCTGTGTAATAACCCTCATCTTGTTGAATCTCAAGATTTCATCTGGAGAAATAAGGAAAATAACACTTTTTTATGTTTCCATTAGTGTTAAGTGTGATTTAATGCATTTAGTTAATAGTCTTCTTTGCTTTTAGTCCTACAGTAGCTTAGAGAGAATAAAAATCAGAAAGGTTATCTGTCATCCCTTTAAACATTTCTTTACTTTATTTTTTTCTCTGGCCCTTTTTGTTTAGTCTTCTGGGACCAATAGTCCATAAGACACAAAATTTTGTCTGGTTAATGAAGGAGAATGGGAAGGAATGTATTAATGTTAAACCTGTATCGATCCTTTGACTTCACTGGATGATCTGGAAGTAACTTATTGGTCCTTATAGAGCATTATTATGAGCCACATGAGCTGCAGAATTTGTTCTTAAGCAGAGAGCACATCTTGAAAATGTAAAGTTGCTATTAATGAGACGTAGTGGCTATCTCCATAGTAGGTCTGCAGTGGATGAATGGGCAGTTTGGTATAGTTGGAATGCACATTCACACATCAGCATTGCCATTTCCTGATATGGAAAATTGAGATTAAAATCAACCATACACATCAAAATATTTTTATCTATCTATATATTTATGCAACAAATATTAATTAAGTCCTTTTCTAAGAAATGAAGATAAAACAATGAGCAAAGTGGACAAAAATCCCATGGTCTGGGAAAGGGAAAAGCACCCAACTATTGTTTCATTGGTAGGTACAGTGGCAGAATCTCATAAAAATTCTTTCCTGATTGTGCATCAAGCGAAAGTTTTAAGGAACTCTACTAGGTGAGATGTTTAATGCTAGCTTTTGCAATAAACAACTCCAACTTCTTGGTTAAGCAACTTAACCCCCCAAAAGTTTATTTCTTGCTCACAACACATGTCAATGTGTGAAATTAGCATGGGGAACTCGGGAAGGAGGCTTGATCCATAACATAATTCAGGAACCAAGGCTGACAGAGGAACTGTAATCCTCACTCATCTTTAGTTCACAGCACCAGAGATTGACTTGATAATTTATATCCAAAGAATGTTTGGGGAATAAGACAGAGCAGACTTTTATAGGCAGGCCTGAATAGGCCAGTATTCAATCACACAGCCCTGTTTGGAAAATACAGTTTTGCTGTCTTCCCAAAAGAAAAAAAAGGGGGTGAACTCATAGCATTTTCCCTATCTCAGGAACTAAGTGGGATAATGCTTTTAAAACACCTGGCACTCTGCTTAGTAAATAATAAGGCTTCAATAAATGGTAGCTATTACTACCACAAGAATTTTAATTTGTTAGAATATAACACATTTTTATTGAATTCAGGCAATTACAGATTGGAACATTTTGTTCTGCGTCAACCCATTTGATTATAAGAATAGCAACGCTGTTACTGCATTTGCATTACATTTTATTGTTTATGAAACACAAAGATCTCACTTTTTCATGTTTTTCAAATTTTCAGTACTTTATGAAATAGGTAGAAAATATTCTGATTTTAAATATAATCAAACTTATTCCGAGAATGGTATCTTAGCCAACATATTACAGCGAATACAAGAGAAAGACAGGATTTAAATCCAGATCTTTTTACTCTGAAGTCAAGGTTTATCTCAGTACACCATGCTGCCTAAATCACTACAGTCCACAACTGCTCTTTACTGTGAAGGGTTTGGCTATGATTCCAGCAAATGTTGGGCTGTCAATGAGTTCCAAGTTCATTTTTTTAGCATTTAATATGATCATGAATTATCTTTGTAAGTTTCTAATATAATATTTACTTTTATTGATACATAATATTTGAAATATTTGGGGGGTACACATGATATTTTTTTCCTTGCATAGAATGTGTATTGATTGAGTCAGAGTGTTTGGGATATCCATCACCTTGAATTTTTGTCATTTCTATGTGTTAGGAACATTTCAAATTCTGTCTTTAAACTACTTTGAGATATACAATACATCATTGCCAACTATGATCATCCCACTCTGCTATGGAACATTAGAAATTATATGTCTATCTATTTAATTGTATGTTATATATAAATTACCTGCGTGTTTACCTTCAAAATCTTAGGCACTGTATTTAAAAAAACAAACGAACAACAACAAAAAAAAAACTTTAAAATCTGATCATGTACACAAAAGAAAAAAATATGAGAAAAGCTGAAAACATTAAATAAGTAATTTTTGGTGAACCTATCTGTATTTTTGTAGTAGAATAAAAGATAAAAGAAAAACACAGATATTGCATTAATCTATTTGAAGAATTCTAGAGGAGGGAACATAGTTATGATAATTTTTACACTATAGATCTATGGATTATTTAAAGAATTTTTTTTTAAATCTCTACTGCTTAGTACAGTGCCTGGTACAGAGTAGGGATTCAGAAAGAAGCTGGAGTGAGGGAATATAATAAGAATAATTCAAATGGTTAGAATAAAGCTATTTGTTAGATATGTGTAATAATCAAATGGGGTCATTATGTGTCTATTCCAGGGAAAGAAGAGCTGTTGAACAAAAGGTGCTACGTAATAATGGATTAGAGTAGTTTATGATGCAATGCACTCCCCTTTATGAATGTAGGTATCTGCATGTCCACAATTCCTGAATGAATGGGGAATTGCTAGTCAATTTCATATTTTCTTTTAACTCTAAGATTCTCTCATTATTTTTATTCAGTCTCATTCCATTTCCGAAACATGGACAGCCATACGGAATGTGACATTTTCTTCATGCACCCACACTCAGCAACAGCATCTGACAAACTTCTCTTGAGGATAGCAAAGGCAACCCAGTGGGTCTTTCTAGATCATTCCAATATTAGCTTCCTCTGTTCTACGTCTGTGATATATTTTCTCTTTCTCACTATACCGTCTTTTCCAGGAAGTCAGCTAATAATTTCTTGGGCATCCCCAGGGGTTCTCTATGTATTTTCCTGGACTTAACAAAGGACAACTCCTGTTAGCTCTTCCCACACTGCTATGATTCTTTCTACATGGCAATAAATCTTTCAATTTCATTTCAAATGAGTATTTCCTAAATATCTTATGTTCACATGTTTGCTTTTCCCACTCCTGCATTCCTGCATAGGCGAGGATAGAATTTTTTTGGCATATATTACCCATGATCAATTAAAGTGTGTCATCTGGCCACATATTGTCATGAATAGCAAGTTCCAATGCAGTTTATATTTTCATTTTCCAAATAGCCTCCATAAATATTTTTTTCCTTTTAATAGTGCTATAATACATATATGACAGGTCTTATTATCCCCGTGTGACATGTAAGAAAGGAGAGCAAGGTTAAGTGACTAATCTAAAGTCACCCAGTTCATCGTGGGGAATTTCAGAACGAGAATGCACATTTCATCATTTATTTCTCTGTGCTGCCCCCTGCTGGATGCTACTTTCTGTAGTGTCTTTCTTTTTATCTCCATTCTACCTGGTGATACGACTCACCTCTGCTTACTCTCTCAAGAAGATTCTTCTTTCTTCTCTTCCTCCTCTGGTCATTCTTTGAGTTGGGAAACTTCACATATTGATAGCATAGTAGCTGGTGAATGGAGACACAGACATAAACTTGATATCTTGCTTGAGAATATGAGCATTTCTGTTACAAACTTTGTTTTTTTATTGAAAATAGTTTTTCTACCATCATAAAATGGTAGATGAAATTTTCATCTGAAGAATTAGTACCACTATCTCTGACCTAATGAAGAGAGAAAAACGGGCTGGAGTTCCAGAATATTGACAAAAGAGGCATTGATGAAGGGGCATTGATGAAGATGACCCTCAGGTACTCTCTACAATCAGCTTTTTAATCATTAAACTACCCAAGCTAAAATGCATACTTGCCTGTGGATCGTTAGAAGGAAGAACATGCTAACTCTTACACTGAGAAACAGGACTTGATTCAAGAAGCATGAATTCTTTAATGCCCAGGGGATGGCATCATGAATTAGGCTGGCAAAAAATGCATGATGCATGATTATATATTGGTTTCATAGTAGTACTGAGTACATTGGATATTTTTTTCCATTCCTGAGATACATTACTAAGAATTTTTTCTAGCTCCATTCATGTAAATATAAAAGAGGTAAAGTCTCCGTTTTTTTTAATGCTGCATAGTATTCCATGGTATACATATACCACAATTTATTAATCCATTCATGGGTCTATGGACACTTGGGCTCCTTCCAAGACTTGGCAATTATGAATTGAGCTGCAATAAACAATATGGTGCAAATATCTTTATTGACAAATGATTTTTGGTCTTTTGGATATACACCTAGTAGAGGAATAACAGGATCAAATGCCATGGATTTGACATGCATTGACTCAAGATTTAGATCCATGAGTGTTCTCCAAACTTCCTTTCAAAAGGAATGTACTGGCTTGCATTCCCACCAGCAGTGCAGATTACAACTATAGTCTAGGGTGGGTCGGTAGAGGGAGGGTTAATAGGAGGGCCACACCTATGGAGCATATTGCAAGTACAAGTTGAATCTATCAGATGTAGAACACAAATGTCTTAACACAGTAATTGGGTAAATGCGGTGGAGGCTATGTTAATTAGTAGGATGTAAGCACTCCAATTTGTATAATAATCCAAACATTGAATCCCATAATGGCAAAAATGTATTCATGATCTATGTACAAATGACTTAATAAAAAATATTAAAAAAAAATGTGTGATGCAGCTGACATTGGGCAATGACCTTGGGAAGGCCCATTGTGACTGTCCTTGGTGCTGATTGAACATCAGCCCTGACATTTGACCTGCTTAGCTCTGTAGTTTTAGATTCCAATCATTGACAGAAATATATTTAACTTTTCTACTCATTTTGTCTTGACAATTGCTTATAATGTCTACTCAAATGTCCACATAAATTAAGCCCTTTGCGATTTCATCATCTGTGACAAAACCTTTAATTTAGTTTCTGATTCAAATCTTCTCTGTCTAGACATGTCTATTGTTTAAAACTTGAACTATTTTACATTCCACTTCAACCCCAACTTAAGCATATCTCTTAATTGAGCCATTTTCTCATTTGGAGAAAAGTTGCTTGATACCTAACATTGTGTGTGTCCAGCACAATGCCAAGGGTTCGAGATCTCATTCCTGCCTATTGTTTCCTGATGTAAAGTAGAGCACAGCAAGATTAGCTTTTGTTGTTCTGCCTTAGATTTTCCAAGGTGATTAGCATTAGGAAATTCAAAACTAAAATGATTCATAGTCACTTTAAGTTGAAATATTTTTACTTTTTTATACTCTTCTGTGTACCTCCATACAGAATTCTCTCTTGAAATGGTTAAGAACCACAATGATTAAAAAAAAAAATGACAGCACAATATTTGAATTCAGACAAATAGCAACCTAGATGTTAATTCTGGATCAGTCCCTCATTATCCTTGCCACCTTTGCCAATTTTGCCTTGTGATGTCACAATTTCCTTCTGCAGAAAAATAGCTATTTCTCTATAGTGTTTTGTGACAAATAAATATGAAAATTAATAGGAAGTGAATAGTGTAGATAAGTGTCAGGCATATAGCAAGTGCTCAATAAATGGTAAGATATTGTAACATATAGTACCTTATTTTTTCTTTTTTGTTTCAGTCATCATGACCCTAATATTCATACCAGACAACTATCATGTAGTTTATTATTGCTCTTGCATTTTACATTTATGATATTATTTCCCTTTTCCTGAAAGACATGCACATTTTCTATTTAAATATTTCTTCTCAACAAACTTTCTTGTATTTATTTACATATATGAAAGTGTAAAAAGTGTATATGGGTTTGTTTTGTGTGTCTATGACATTTAAATCACATCATATCATATTATGCTGTAAATAGTTTTCATGACTTTTTTCCTTAACATCACATTTTTGAGAACAGATATCGTTACCTGCAGATATAGCTCAATCTTTCTGATCATTGCCTAGTATAAACGTCAGGCACGTGTTTCACTTTATTAAGTGACTCTCTTACTGACAGACCCTGGATTGAACTCAACTGTTTATATATGAAAGAGAGACAGTTTCTCCCAGGCCTATATATAGGAGTATAATTATTATATTTGAAAGTATGGACAAACTATTGAAATAAATTGCTTGTGAATGATGCCAGTGTGGATTCATACTGTCTGTTCCATCAGAAATGCATAAGGCTTACCATTTGACCTATCATCACACTTGTGCAGTTATTATTATTTCTGATGGTTATCACTCTAATTTTGTAAAATTATGTCTTATTGCTATTTTAATTGGGATTATTCTGATCAGGATTGAGATAAGCCATGTCATCTAATAGTAGTCTTTCAAATTTTTTCATTTTCTTTTTGTTATTTTTATTTATTTATTTGTAGAGACAGTCTTACTTTATCATCCTCGGTAGAGTGTCATGGCATCACACAGATCACAGAAACCTCCAACTCCTAGGATTAGGTGATTCTCTTGCCTCAGTCTCCCAAGTAGCTGGGACTACAAGTGCCCGCCACAATGCCCGGCTATTTTTTTTGTTGCAGTTTGGCCGGGGCCAGGTTTGAACCCACCACCCTTGGTATATGGGGCCGGTGCCCTACTCACTGAGCCACAGGTGCCGCCCAATGTTTAAAAATAAGAACTTGTGAGGCGGTGCCTGTGGCTCACCGAGTAGGGCACCAGCCCCATATACCGAAAGTGGCAGTTTCAAACCCAGCCTTGGCCGAACTGCAAAACAGGAAAATAGCTGAGTATTGTGGTGGGCATCTGTAGTCCCAGCTACTTGGGAGGCTGAGGTAAGAGAATCGCCTAAGCCCAGGAGTTGGAGGTTGCTGAGAGCTGTGTGATGCCACGGCACTCTACCAAGGGTGATAAAGTGAAACTCTGTCTCTACAAAACAAAACAAACAAACAAAAAACAACAAAAAAGGAACTTGTGTTTTAATTCTGGTTCTGTCTCTCCTTATTCTTGCAATTTTTAGAAATTATGACTTATAAATCTGAATTTCCTCATCTGAAAAATAACTAGGACATAGTTATAATGGCTTGTGATGGTTAAATAGGGTATGTTTTATTTATTTATGTTATAATAAATTTACATTTTTGTTATCATGGATAATATAAGACATTTTTATCCTGATTTTCCCAAAGAAAGAAACAGTGCTTGACTCATTGTATCTTTTCAGTATTTATTTGTTGAATCATAAGAAATAGGTCAAACATAGTAAAGACTATATTTCATTAAATTTTCTTACTGTTTTTGTATTTAATAGTAATGCTACCTAAAGCTTATAAAGCCTGAGCTATGTACCAGACTCTGTTCTACATCTTTTGCATACGTATTTAACTCAATTTGTCCCCACAGTAACTTTCTGATATACATGCTGATAATAACTCCATTTGCAAATGAAGAAACTGAGGCAAAGAAAAATTAGATAAATTTTCTAAGATTTCATGATTAGTAAAAGGGCATAACCATATTGAACCCACACACTGTCCTTCAAAGATTATCTTCATAGCTATTTCATTTTGCTGCTTCTGTTTAGAGTCAGAACACATCTGCAGGGTTATTGAAGGCCTGTAGGTTGAGTTTTAATAGCAGCTCTGCCTCCCACTATCTGTGTGATCATGAACAAGTGGCTTAACCTTACTACCTCCCTTATATTTCTTATAAAATAAGGGGACTAATTGTTCAGTCTTGAGGCACTCAGTACAGTGTCTTCTGTGTAAGCATTTGATATACATTATTAATACTAAAATTATTACAACCACAGGTATATTTCATTTGCCTATCATTGCAATAACCAAGTACAATATTTCACTTTTTAGCATTTACAAATCACAAGGTATATTCACAACTTAACATGGTAAATTACACTGTAGAAATTTCAGATCTACTAAAAGATGCATTTCAACAAATATCCACAGACTACAATCTGTAGTCTACAATCCATAGACTAGAAATTTTAGATCTACTAAAAGATGCATTTCAACAAATATCCATAGACTACAATCTCCACTCCAAATATGCCTCCTAAGTTTTTCTTTTCATCCTTTCCTGACTCAGTGAGTCTGCACTGTGGAACCATGGAAGAGCAGGTTATTTGGATGGCTGAGAAGTTTTTACAGGTAAGTGTCAATGGCTTTGGATGACTTTAATTCTGAGAGGTCTCAAGATCTCTCCATGCTGTCTCTTTTTCCTATTTTCCATCAACCCTGAACAAGGTCATCTTACTCTCTTTGGAAGCTCCAAACCTCCTGCTATGGCTTTAACAGCTGTTGCAAGCACAGAGCGAGTTATGAATGTGAAGTATCTGTCAGGCACTAAAAGCCTGTGAATTAGTGCTTCCTGCTCCTAAGAACTTGTGCAGCACACTTTCATCAAAAAATAACTTATCCTTATGAAAGGGCTGACCTGTCACCAATCCACTCTGCTGTACTAGGCCTAGAACCTTGCCCTCGTGAACCCCAGAGAGAAGATACCCTATCTGTTCTAGGCAGGGCTTCCCCAGGTTCCCATGTCACATTTGAGCTTTTCCTGAGTCAAGGGAGGATTTTGAAGGAGTATTCTTTCTTTCTTTTCTTTTTAAATTTCATATTATTATGAGGATACGTACACTTTGGTTATGTAGTTTGTTTTTGTTAGGTTAAAGTCAGAGTTATTGGTGTGTAATATACCCAGGGAGTGTACCCATTGTTTGGGAATTTATCCATTCCCTTCTCAGCTTCCCCCACTTCACTTTCTTTGAGTTTTGGTTAAATATGAGCAGGAGGTATTGATCTACTAATTCCAATTTGGGATAGCGTACATGTGGAGTAGATTATTCTTGATTTCAAAATTGATCTGAACGATGTAACAAAGAACATTGCTTAGCATGCATGTGTTCAGAAGTCTTGAGTCCCCCCCCCAACCTCTCTCATGCTCATTTTTCTCACCTTCTCATCAGCTTCACTTTGGGGCTCTGATGGTCTGCATACTCTTTCCTGGAAGTATTGAGAAACACTGCAGCTCTTGGTATCTTGTGTCAGCATGTCCCCTTGATAGGAACTTCTCTGCAAATGACTTGCACTCCAAAGTACGACTTCAATTTGTGGCAGGATGAGATTTTGTCTCTTGTAAAAGAAATTCCAGGAATTACTGAAGAAGGGTACTATCACTTGCAAAGGGTAACTATTTGAGAAGAAGATAACTGGTTGTTTAGGAGATGACTAGCTATCACATCATTGCCTTTACTCATGCAAAATTGTACAGAACTTTATAGAAGATTTTGTAGTTTTCCTAGCATTATCCTAGCATTTCATCAATCTAATCGCAAAACCTATTTTGTGTTCTTAAGGAACTCTTAAAAATCAATTGCTTCCCCTGTTTAAAAATTTATGACTAAGTCTCAGAGAGGTGAAGTGGCTTCTTCCTGTGACCTACTTTGTGAGTGACAGATACACTCACATGTGCCCCAATCTTCTGCTACCCAGCCTGGCACACTTTATTTCTGGACTTTGCCAGACTGTGTTCTACATTGTGGACTCAAACTGAGCATGTCCTAGGTGATTATTCCAAGTCCCAGCCAAGAAGGAATCACTCAGATTGGCGGCAAGTATCCTAAGCTCTTCCTCAACATGAAGAGATGGCCCTGAAGGCATGATTTAGCACTTAATATTTAATATTTCTTTTAGGAAGATTTCAGAGTATTTTCAACTCAAGTGTAAGTGTCCTATCTTTTGACATAGAGGAGGGTCAGACATAGCAAACTTGTTCTGAGCAAGGTGTGAAGCCCATCAGTGAAATTAGAGACCTCTCAAAGCAGGAGGAGTAGCGTCTCCCACTCATGCAGGCTTTCAGGGTACATTATGAGTGTCACAGGGGTGTCCTGTAAAGCCACCCATCATGAGCTGTGTATGTCGTGTGAAGTTTCACCAATGTTGAGCCACTCGTTTCTCTTAAGCCAATCGATGATTGCATAAAATATTTTTCACAAGATGCAGCAGAGGAAGTCAGTGGGGCTCTGAGAGAATCCATCCTGAAACAGTCAATGCCAAAAGTGAATTAGCATCTTCGGATCTACCTTTTTTTTTTAAATTAATATTAAACAGATGTCCATAGGGATGCTACTTTTTGAACAATTGCCAATCTTTTCCCTGCATCAGTTGCCATGGTCTGTACATCCACTTGCTGTGGATTTAACACTGGTTCTGGATCTTATTTCATCCTGGAATGCCTGTTTAAAATGCAGATCTGGGACCCCCACTTTTAGAGATTCTTACTCATTATTACTTGACATTTTTAAACAAGTGGTCCACATAAACTTGAGGCAGACAGTTAGTTCATATTCCACACTTTCTGAAACAATGTCTTTCTTTATTAACCTTGAATGGGGGTGAAATTTTGGGGAAGAGAAGGGGGCAGAACTTGTTAAACACACAAAACAACACAGTGACAATACAGGGCTTCTTTCTCTGAGGCCAGAGGCTCTCAGTGTCAGCGTATGCTCAGAATTATCTAACGGCTTTTAAAATATTCTGTTTCCCAGGCCAGAATGGGACAAATTGAAATACAGAAGTGTTTCACTCATATTTTGGTGTTTTCTAAACACCTTACTCTGGATGATTCCAAAGTCAGGGATGAATGAATTATTACTGTCTAGGCAATGGCTCCATTCATGTAGGTTTGTGCCTAATACTCAAGAATCTCCTTTATGAACCCAAAGCACTGTCTTTTGCAGAGGCCAGATGAGCAGATATTAGTTCTGGAAAGAAAGTTCATTTCTTCTCTGGGGACATTTGTTAACAAGATCTGCCTTTGGCCTTCCTTTGCAAACTTCATTAGCTGTAATTAATGAAGCTACTTCTCTCTAGTTTAGAGAACTTCAGGCACTCAGAGCCCCACTGACTCATGAGTGAGTCCAAGCTTATCTCTGCACAAAATGAAGACCCCATCCAGAGTACCATGAGGAGAGGACTCCATCTTTTCACTTCCTGGGAAATTACAGTATCCACGGCATCTTTACCCTTTGCTATCTCCTCTGGGCTTGTGGGAGAAGAGGACCCATGTGCCAGGGGGCTGTTCTGTTGCCTTTTCGCTGTATGAATTTGCTTTTTGTAATTATAAAACAATGCTATTTTTAATTTAAACAATTCTGGGAAAAATAGAATTAAAATTTATTCTCAAATCTCAGCCTTTTACCGTTATCTTTTAACCTCACTGCAGGTATCTTTCTCTTTGTGTGTGTATAATGGAGAAGCATATTTAAAATTCATTTTGTGATCACATCAGAGCAGTGAGTGACATCCAGCCTTTTCACAATAAGCCTTTATTGCTTTCATGAATACATACACACACTTATGGCAACCTACTTCTCCACTTACCAAAAATTCTTAAATATATGTTCTTATCTTTACATACTGATTTCCTTCATTCTTTAAAAAACCCTGTTAAGTCCCAGTTTTCTAACTGAATGAAATCTATATCTATCTCTATTTATCCATCTATCTATGTCTGTTTTATTCTTATAAAATCTGTTACTTACAGTAATTTCTATACTAGAATCATTGGTTTAGAGAGTCTGCACATTTCAAGTTTGATTTATGCTGCCAAACTACACTCCAGAAATGGTCTTCCCTTTTATGTTCCTATCAACATGGATTGCAATTTTAAGCACTTTCTGTTCTATAATGTATATCAACAAGGATACCTAGTGGTTTAGAATATCAGGCCTGGTGCTGTGACTCACACTTATAATCTTAGTGCTTGGGGAGGCTAAAGTGGGTTGACTGCTTAAGATAAAGAGTTTGAGACCTGCCTGAGCAAGATTGAGACCCCGTCTTTACTAAAAATAGAAAAAATTAGCCAGGCAAGGTGGTGTCTGCCTGTAATTCTAGCTACTCAGGAGGTTGAGGCCAGAGGATCCCTTGAATCAATGTATCCCAGGAGTTTGAGGCTATTCTAAGCTATGTCTCCAGGTCACTCGACCCAGAGTGACAGAGTGAGAATCTGTCTCAAGAAAAAAAGAAAAAAAGGATAGTATCAGTGGCTATTAGAGCAATTTGTCTCTTTTTAGTCTGTTCCTTTAAGACAACAACCTACAAAAATTACACAGGACTTAAGTGTATGTCTCAGATTTAGCTAGCATCCACATAGAATCTAGAAAGCAAGACAATTAAAACTCTAGGCATCTGAGGATACCATGTATGTTTTAAAGAAATCTTTCTACTGCTATGAACCATCTTTAGTTGAGTGCATGACCGAAGGAAAGGGAGGTGTGGGAGGGAGAAGGGTAAGTTACATTTTTTTTTCTTGAAAGTTAAATCTAATTTTATGTGCATTAGATGATGGCTTGAATCTAAATAGAAAGGAGGGAGAATCTACCAGATAGCTGTTTGACCTTGAATAACCTACTTAAGCTTGAAAACAATTCAAGCATAGACGCATCAAGGACTCTCAGAAGGACCTTGTATAAAAATCTTCCTTGGCGAAGCACTCTGGTCTCTTGGTCTTCAGGCATTGGATGCAGGGGTAGAGAATTAATTTCTACAGCCCAATGACCTCAGGACATGTTCCTTTTTAATCCTCTTTTCTGTTAGATTTGGAATAATTTACTTATATTTTTAGACCTTTGTTTCCTTATCAAGTAAATCAGGTAGCACTTCATGAAATCTTTAATCTCACTTCTGAGGATATATCCAGATGAAATGAAATCAGTATCTCAAAGAAATATCTACACTCCCATTTATTAGGATATTATTCACAATGGCCGAGATATGGTAACGACTTAAGTGTCTTATCAATGGATACTGCATAAAGGGTGGTAGTTGTATACAGTGAAATATTAACCATTGATAGAAGGAAATATTCCCTTTGTGACAACATGGATGAAAGCAAAGGGCATTATGCTGAGTTTGAAATAAAACAAACACAGAAAAACAAATCCTGTATGATCTCACTTAGAAATAGATTCTACTCAGGTTGAATCTAAAAACCTCAACCTCAAACTCCTGGAAGCCAACAATAGAATGGTAGTTGTGAGAGGAGGAGGGAATAGGGTTGGAAAAATTGGGAGTTATTGGTCAAAGGATACAAATTTTCAATTAAAAAATGAATAAGTTCTGAGAATCTAAGACACAATATGAGAAGTTGTGGATGTGTTAATTAATTTGATTATAGTAATTCTTATACTATATATGTGTGCACATTTATTTCAAATAATATTTTACACCTTGAAAATATTTAATATTTATTTGAGAATTGAATATTATAAAACAAGAAAGAAAATATACTGATCTTTATATGCTAAAGAAGTTAACATTCATCTTTAAAAAAAGAAAGAAAATAGGGTAGTGCATACATACACCCAACTTCAGCTATTGTTTCAAGGCTGGCTGGGAGGTGGCTCATGCCTGTAATTCTAGTACTTTGGGAGGCTGAAGCAAGAGGCTAAGTCCAGGAGTTTGAAACCAGCCTAGGCAACACAGTGAGACCTTATCTCCAAAAAACAAAAATTTAATGTAGCCAGATGTGGTGGCAAATGCCTGTAAGTCCCAGCTCCTTGGGAGGTTGAAGCGGAAGGATTGCTTGAGCCCAGGCATTTGAGGTTGCAGTGAACTGTGATTATGTCATTACACTGCAGGCTGGGTGACAGAGTGAGAATCTGTCTCTTAAAAATATATAAAGTTTATTTCAATGATTCAATTAATTGAGTCATACAAAACCCTGGAAGAGTGTTGGACACACACTAAAGCTACTGATAACTGGGAGTCCTTATAATTCATCTGTTAAATAATGTGGATACAAACATTACATTTGAAATAAGAAGGGCTAAGCTAGAGTCAGGTTTTTACCACTTAGATGTATGGCAAGTTACTCTGCTGAGGGCCAAGCAGAATCAAAAAAATTCTGGATTTTTTTTCTTTTTCTGTATAAATTGGCATTAATAAGATATACTCTGTCTACATGAAGATTATTGGGGAGGTTCAGATCTGAAACACATAAAATATGGAAAAGTGTGTTAGACTTTTAAATCTCCATGGGAATTTGAAGTATTTGAAATTATATTCCCAATATTATCATCAGTGGTCCCATCCAGCTGTATAATTGCAGGACTCCATGATTTTAAGATTTTAGAAGAAAATGGAAGGTGTCTGCTACTCACTGACCCCAAATATGCGGTCATGGATGTATACTAGGGAAAGAGAGGGAGTTAGCAGTCAGTCGTGGCTAGAAGGGAGACTGAATCTGGGACACTGTCACTTTCAAGGTTCATAAATATAGTCAATCATCTAAGTTTTCTCAGTCTAAGTTTCTTTATCTGTGAAAACGTAATGTAGGCAAATGTATTTATGTGACTGCGTGAAAATGTCAGGGTCACAATAAGCACTAATAAGCTACCATTTGTTGAACACAAGCTAATTCCCAGACACTAAGTTAAGCACTTGGTGTATTCTCCCATTATTAAATAAATAAATAAATTGAGTGATACTCCTAACACTCAATCAGGTAGATCGTATTTCTGTTTGTGCTATCTTTCAGATGAGATTAGTGAGACTTACACAAGGTGAATGATGTCACTTCATTTATGGGTCAATTCATAAATCTGGTGAGTGGACAGAGCTAAGACTAGCCCTAGGTCCATCCGACATACAAGTTAGGTATGTCAGTCACTGTACTTTTAAATAATGTTTGTAAATGCAAATTCTCCATCATACACTCACTTGTAAAGGAAAATCTGTTTTAGAAAATCCTTACCTGTGTGTATTCTTTCATTATGCTGTGGATATTGCAATCTACAGATGTGTAATGCACATATGCACATATATACATATACACACCGGCACATACATTGGACAGACACACACATAAGTGATTTCAGGAGATGAACAGCAATTTCCTGTGAATCCAAAATTGGGGCATAGCATTTAGTGCTGAGAAACGTGTTATTCACAAGAAGAATTGACAGACTGTTCAAGGAACATGACAAGGTTTGTGGAATCTACTTTAGATGATAATGATGATGATGGTGATAACAATTTCAATTGAAGAGGTACTCAAGAGTCCCCATCTCAGGGCCTTGCTCAAAATAAGTTCTCTATAAATATTTACCGATTCAATGACTGTATCTAATATTTTCAGGCACATTAAAGACAAACAAACAAACTTGAAGGCAGAAGAATTCCCAAAATAGCCCTTTAAAAAGATGTATAATTTTCAATGACTTCCAGAGTCTTTATTCCATTTTTCTTCCTCTTACTAATTATTGTACCTTCATAAAATCAAGGGTATCTTGGTCCTTCAGTTGGGGTAGAGCAGTGCACTCATGTACTGACCTTGGACATTAGAGAAAAAGTAAATTTGAATAAGGAGAAAAAAATCAATTCCAGAAACTTTAAAAGCATTTAAGTGGTTTTTAGATGAGGGAAGCAAAATATATTCACTACATTATCTTGGGACCAATGTATATGCAATAAGCCCCCCAAAGGTCTGAGAACAAGGCCTTACTTAAACCCCATCCTTCAAGTATTCATGGAATTCTTAAGGACACTTGAGGAACAGATTTTAGAATGCTGCAGCTGGGTGCAGGATTTAGAGGTAAGTTAACTTGTTCATCTACGTGCATGATGAAAAAATGGTAAGAAAAAAAATTATAAGGGCTTTTTCCACCAGCCAATATAGAGATATGAGTTATTCAATATCTACCACTGGTTCAGTATCATATTTGATAGCGATGGAATGATTATTGGCAGGAACTGACCCAGGATAATAAGCCCAAGATAGTTTTATTTTTTCTTCACATCCTATTCCACCATAATGCACAACAGGCACATTCCACTACCTGGAACCCCTTATCATTCCTTGAATGGAATTTTGGGCAGGTGCTTTTTTTCCTTCTTAATTTAGCAAATAAATGAAACTAATTATTCTCAGTTTCAGAAATAGTTTCATTTTTTATGATTCAAATCTCTAGCCTAGTGCTATAATGCCAGGGTTACCAACTCAATGCTAACTACAGCTCTCTTCCTAAAGATTAATATTTTTTTCAGCCTAGATGGCCATAGAGGGTAAGGAGATTATGGTTACCTGATTCTTCTTCTCTTTGTTCTATATCTTCTCCCATTTGAAGACTTTCGCTTTTTGTCCCTCTAAGGTGGGGCTCAAGGGAGGAAGGGAAGCATGAATGTGTCATTAGTAGCCTAAGCCATGGTAATTTGTTTTTGTTCATCCAGAAAGCTATCTATATTTCACAGGGAGTTTCAGACACTCTTACCTGGAATTCACTTTCATAGGAAATGTCTCACCTATCATTGACATGTGGTTGGTGATTGGAGAGATTGGATGGTAATAAATATACACACACATTCAAAACTCTCTTTGATAAAACCATTGTAGGGTCTCTGTGATCTAGGCCCCTCACAGAAGCTGCAGTTTGTACCTCAATTTGATAGAGCTGGATCTCCAATACTTTAGCATTGTCTATAAAAGGTCTACCAGCTGTCTTGGGAATGTAGGCATTCTGGGAGCCTAGACGTATGGCCTAATACTTAGTATCTCAGATGAAACTGACAAAAAGAAAATAAAATATTAACTAACTCTTGGTAAGAATAGTTATATTGTGAGTATTTTGAGGATATGTTATAGTTTGTTATGAGGCTTGTAAATGGATTTTAAGAAGTCCATTTTAAAAGGACTTCATTTTACTTTTTTACTAACTCGTTACTAATATAAAATCTGTGGGTTTTTTTTGTCTTATTAGACAGTTATTTCTTTTGAGAAAGTGATGGGAATATGTGTCCCAACCCTAGAGAAGAAAACATCATCATTTTGTTGTTCAGAAAATTTGGGGTGGAGGAGGGCAGGATACATAATATAATATATCAAAATCCATCCATAGACAAATGGTTGCTCTTCTGTCCACCACGTCTACCTCTCTCCCTTCCTTTCTTCATTTTTCCTTCCTTTCTTCTTTAATTCCTTCCAAGTTTCCTTTTATTTTATAATTTAGTCTATGAACCATAAGTTGGAGCCAAGAGAGGATGACAAGTGTATGGGGGATAAGTGTCAGCAGGTCAGAAGTGGGGATCCTAAGTGAGGAAAGTGGTCACACACAGCTGTGATTCCGTGGGTCTAGGATTGAGCAAGTAGATAGGTATATTAAATATAATGAGGGCCAAGTGTGTTGATTCTGGAAATGTAGTCCCGTACATATGGATAAAAATGGGAAAAGATGTATTAAACTGTGGTCTTAGACTAGAATAGTGGAATCAGTACAGACTCACAATCCTACCTGTCTATTGCTGCTGTGGCAAATTCTCACAATCTTACTATTTCAAGTCAACATGGAATTATTATGTTATGCTTCCATATGTCAGAAGTCCAATGTGGGTCTCACTGGGTGAAAATTAAGATGCTTACAGGACTGAGTTCTTCTCTGGTTGTTCTCTCATCTTTTTCTAATGTCTAAAGGTCATCTTTTATCCCCACCTATGACCCTTTTCCTGTCTTTTCAAAGCCAGTATCTGTGAGTCAGTTTGTTGGACTCCATTATTCTGACCTTCTTTGGTAGTTATATTTCATTTTGACTCACTTTTCCCCCTCCGTCTTCCATTTTTATGTATCCTTGTTATTATCCTTGTGCCCATACTGGTAACTCAAGTTAAATTCCTAATCTTGCCTATCATTGCCCATTAGCCATCTTAATTCCATCCAAACTTTAAGTCCCCTTAGCCATGTAATCTAACAGATTCACAGATTCCAGGGATGTGGCCATCTTTTGGGGGGGGCACTATTCTTCTTGCCACCCTCATAATATTCAGTATGCAGCTAAATACGTAGAAAGGTAGTGGTAAATGCATGCATGTATTTTCTCACTGTCCACTGAGAGGGTCTGGACACAACACCCTAAGCCTTCTAGGATTGGGCACAGGGAAAAGTTAAACTGATATGCAGACTCATGGAAAGCCACACCTGACCTCACAGAAAACTCTGGAACTGGGATTAGAAAATTGCTGATTTGGAGTAAAGATACAAAGCCTTTAACAATCATTCTTTGTGAGGGTACCTCTCACAGAGAAAGTGACTTTGGAGGAGATAGCTGTTCAGTTAAGATCATATAGTACCTGAGAGGACTTGATAGCTGAGAACTATCTGGGACAGCAATCCAAGCAGCTGGGCTTGGGCAGTGCATACCATATCATCCATACAGCGAATATATCTTATTTCCAGATGTACTTTTGGTATCAAATATACAGTATGATCTTTGTGTTAAAATATTATCCTCCACTGAAAGGAATCAGAACTCTGAAAAATTGGCTGATTCCAAACCCAGGGCAATGGAAGTACAAGGTGAACCATATATCCTTTTGGGACAATAGTGAAGTAAGGCCCAGGGTATGGTAGAGACATGAACAAAAGAAGGAGAATGCAGCCTCAAGGAGATCCTAATTGTCAAATCCAAGATTAAATAGATAACAGTAATAACAGGTGCTATTATTTATTCTGTTTGAATAAAACAGAAATTCATGAGTTCACACTGGTGCAAATTAAATAAATAAATAAATCAGATGAGAAAAAAGAGTTTCATTACAGTAAAATGTCACAGAATAAATTTCAAAAAAATGATTGAATTAAAAAAATACCATTTCAACTATCAGAGTAAAAATTAGATCAACAAAAAATAGATAATAAAGACCAGTGGAACAAAGTCTGAAGACTGTTGAGATGTTCATGTATCTTAAATATCTCCCCACTCTTTTTACTTTCAAAGGTCAAAGGAATGACTGCAATCCCAAAACCAAAGATGTTGGTGTGGATGTGGGGAAAAGGGAACACTTCTACATTGCTGGTGGGAATGCAAACTAATACATTCCTTTTGGAAAGATATTTGGAGAATACTTAGAGTTCTAAAAATAGATCTGCCATTTGATCCAATAATTACTCCACTAGACATATATCCAGAAGACCAAAAATCACATTATAACAAAGATATTTATACCAGATGTTTATTGCAGCCAATTCATAATTGCTAAGTCATGGAAGAAGCCCAAGTGTTCATTGATCCAGTAATGAATTAATAAATTGTGGTATATGTACACCGTGGAATATTATGCAGCCTTAAAGAAAGATGGAGACTTTACCTCTTTCATGTTTACATGGATGGAACTGGAACATATTCTTTCCAGCAAAGTATCTCAAGAATGGAAGAAAAAGTATCCAATGTACTCAGCCCTAATATGAAGCTAATTTATAGCTTTCATATGAAGGCTAAAACCCAATTATGGTGCTCAATTTTTTAAAAAATGTTTTTGAAAGTATGAATGAACACACAAATGTATAAAGTTAATAAGTATATATGGAGAAGAATTGGGAATGTGTCTAAGCAAGGTGTTGCACAGAGAGCAAAGGCAGTAAGAAGGGATTTGGTGGTGCTCATCATGTATAGGCTCTGGGACCAGAAGGCCTGAGTCAGAATCTGGTTTCATTCCTATACAGCTATGAGATCTTAGTTGGATTACTTACCTTTGCTTAGACTCCTTTTCTTCATTTTTAGAATGGGAGCCATGGGAATGCCTCCAGCACTTAACTGTTGCTGTACAATGAGCCACATCAAAGCTTGGGGGCTTAAAATAACCATTTTTACTGCTTTTGTGGCTGAGTGTTGACGAGGGCCTCTAGTCAATCCTGGATTTTGTTGGGGTGGCTCTTCTCCACACATCTCTTGTATCTTTCCTTTACCAGCAGGCCACCAGACTTATTCTTCTCAAGGGGTAGCAGCAGTACAAGAAGGTAAGAGGAAACATGCAAGCCTCTTAAAGCCAGAGTTTGATCACAAGTTGATAATGTCATTTCTGCTCATAGATAACTGGCCATAGCAAGTTACATGGTCACACTAGGAGTATGGGAGGGAGGTTATCACCCTGTTTGCCATAAGGGCGCCTTTAGTATATAAGTATGGATGCTTAAGTATGTAAGTGTGGATACTTACGGATATAAGTATGTAAGATGGGCTGTGGGTAAAATACTGGATTTCCTAATGCATTTTACTATATTACCTTAGTGAACTATTAGAAAAACTAAGAGGTAGTACTTTTTAAAATTTCAAATTAATATGAAGATGCAAATTTTTAGGTTGTAGTGTTCTCACATTTAAGGTAAAGTTCAAGTTGTAGAAGAGCCCTTGGCCCAAGGGGTGTGCTGAATACCCTTGCATTGTGTGCATTAGGTGAGATCCCGTCAAATGACCTTCCTGCTCTCTCCAAACAACTTCTTCTCTCCCCCTCCCTCCTCACCCTTCCCCCTTGCTAGACTATTTTTTGTTTATTGTTTGTGTAAGCATGGAATTGTTTGTATATTGGTTTCTTTTTAGTATTGAGTACATTGGATATATATTTTTCAATTCTTAAGATACTTTACTAAGAAGTACTCATTATCTTCAATCATCAGAGAAATGCAAATCAAAACCACTCTGAGATATCACCTAACTCCAGTAAGATTAGCCCATCACAAAATCCCAAAACTGCAGATGCTGGCATTGATGTGGAGAGAAGAGGTAGTTCTTGTTAAGAGTTTAGTATGGTATCTGGCATATTGAGAGCACTTTAATATGGTTGGTAGATTATATATCTTGCAAATAATCACAAATAATAGCTACTGTAGTTGTTGTTATAACTCTTTTCATCAGAAATACAGACGTTTGATATCTCCGAGAGCAGGAACTTAGCTGGGAGAAGTGGGTGAAATGGGCTGTATTTGGATCATAAAAGGCAAGTTTATCATTTAGCAAATATTTGTTGGATATCTATGTGTCAGATACTGCCTTTGGTACTTGGTATAAATTTCAGAGTAAAACAAAGATTCCTACCCACGTGGAGCTTATACTCCATCAAGGGAAGATACAAAACATAAAAATAAACATAATGATAAAGTGTCCTGATGTGTATTGTGAAAGAACGCAGATGGAAGTGAGGGGATTGTGTAAGGGGGGGTGTAGGTACAGGCAGGTGGCCGGATTACATAGTGTAACGTACCTAGGTTTGGGTGGGCTCCTTGAAGCATGCTGGAAGAGACTTGAAAGGAAGTGATGGGTGAGCCAAGCAGATATTGGGGGGTAGAAAATTCTAGCTAGGGGAACTCCAGAACAAAGGTCCTAAGACAAGACGCAGCCAGGAGGTTGGTGTGACTGGAGTGGTGACTAAAGGGAAGGGCAGCAGGAGTTGGGTAGGAAAGGTCTTGGGGAGGGAGCACCTTGTGGGTCATGGCAAGGGTGTCAGTTGCCTCTCAGTGGGATGGGAAGTCACCGGGAGATTTTGAACAGACACATGGCATGATTCTTATATCAAATGACGGGAAGGAATTCTATGGCCTCTATAGTAGGAACACCTCCAGGAGACAAGGGAGGCTGTGGGAGTAATCCAGAGAGGAGGTGAAAGTCAATGGGGTTGGGGGTGACAGTGAGATAGTGAACACTGAAAATTGGATGTATTTGGAAGATTGAGCCAATATTACCTGCTGGCAGATTAGATAGGGTGTGTGACAGAAAAAGAGGTGTTGTTGGTGACTCCAAGGTTTTTGGCAGAGTGGCTGAGATGGGAAAAGTTGTGGGCGGAGTAAGACTAGCGTGGGGAAAAGCCAGTGATTCAGTTTTTGACATGTAAGGCTTTCAATAGCCCTAGAAATGCAAGTGGATGTCATCACATGGGCAGTTGGAAATACACATCTCAGTCCCAGGAGATAATCTAGGCAGGAGAGATGAATTTGGAATTCATGAGCCCACAGCAGTATTTGAAATATGTGGTGCTGGTCCCATCTGAAAGATGGTGAGTGTTGGCAGAAATGAGGTCCAAGGAGCAGCCTGAAGCCCTGGACATTGTTGGGAGTGTGGAGTCCTAGGAGGTGGACGGTGTTGTCAGATACTGCTGGTGGATTTGTGTGCTGAGGATGGGGAACTGACGTGTGGATATAGGGAAGTGGACGTCACCAGGGAGCATGACTAGAGCAGTTCTTGTTCAGAGGTTCAGGTGAAGGGTGGATGGGAGTGGGTTGGAGAGAGAAATGGAGGAGAGGATTTGAGAGTGTAGATGACCCTGTGAGGAGGTCTGTTGCAAAGGGGGACAAAGCAGAGTGTGGGTAGTTACAGTTGGGTCAAGAGAGTTTTATATAATGGCTGGCAGAATAGCATGTTATGGGCTGATGGTGACAGTGAAAATTGATAATGCAGTGATAACTGATAATATCCTTTGTGTGAAAGAAACACACAAAGGACTCCAAGTTCTTCTCACCCCCATAGGGACTTTTACCTCACTGTTATGATTCTCTCCTGTCCAGCCAACAAGTGCATCAAATTACAGTGGTGGTCCCAGTCCCAACATTAGCATTAGTGTTCCCTCTGCCATTGTCTATTGGCTCTCTCCACTCAGGGCTCCACAGGACTGGATACTTTATTTTCTAAATATGGAATCCTGAGTAATTTCTCATGTTTGCCTTGATGCACAGATAGGACCATCAGAAGCCAAATTGTCTCCCTGACCTCAACCCTGGAGGTGACATAGACAAGCTCCATTTTAGATCACCAAAGTCATATTGACC
Source organism: Arctocebus calabarensis (assembly GCA_963573935.1). NCBI lineage: Eukaryota > Metazoa > Chordata > Mammalia > Primates > Lorisidae > Arctocebus > Arctocebus calabarensis. The sequence goes on along the minus strand of CAUYON010163275.1, from coordinate 43,214 downwards.
AAAGGGAGTGGGCTAAGTGGGGTGGACTGCTTTGGGGATTTTAATGAGAAATGGGTCACGTGATGAATGTCCTGCTCACAAGCAATGTCAGAGCAATGCTGCTGGAAGTGGTGGGGTCTCCAGTGTCTGTAGCTTCCTAAAGGATCTTACTTTTATAAAAAACCTTTATGGAACTTGTATCTAAATCTCACCCTCAGTTCTCTCCATCTTCCTCTGGTTGGAGCTGCTCTCTATGTCCTAGATGTAGTTTCTACCACAGCCCCACATAAGTTCTGCCCTTTGAAGCCAAAGATCATGCTCTTCCCTGTCCCAGCACACTGGACAATTGTCTGCAGCAGGATGGTGGGTTTGGCAGTTCACTGATAGAGGATGATGGAGGCTGCTAGGAGCAAAACCAGTGAGCTGGGAGAGGTTTCAGCCCCATCTTCAAATCAGCTAGTAAAGTGGGTCTGATGGGGAGGGTTCTTCATGCCCTTTAATGTAAATTTATTGTATGGAGGCTGGAGTTTGATCTTTGTGGTCTTGTGATGCACTGGGGCTCTGTCTTTTCTCCTCTGCCCAGTCTGTCCATACCCGAAACTTGGTGGTCAGCTCCTTAGGAGGTGCTGAGCTCTTCCTGGCTGCAAACTGTCTATGGAGGCTGTGAGTTTCTAGTCAGAGATGCCGTGGACGGGCCTCCTGCACTGCTGTAGGTTTTCCCCTGATGCTCCAGCTCTGCCTGGATGGCTGAGTGATGGTTCCCTATGCCCCTCATCATCAGCAGTCCCTGCCCTCTTACCCTGTAATCCTGCTGCTTAACTCTTGAGTCTGCAGTTGCCTCTTGAATTCCAGGCTATATACTCCCCTTGCCTCAGTTCTGGCCCAGGCCACAAAGCAGGGGTACTGGATATAGTGACAAGAACAAGACAAACTGAAGCCATTTGGCCACCTCCATTTCTAAGAAGTAGTCTGTGTTCTAATGCTCAAGCTGATCCTACGTGTCCCATGGCTGAGGAGCCATCTGTAGGTGCTTGATTCTGAGTCTTTGAGATGGGCATCTTTCTCTTCATCTCTCCCTTCCAACAGCAGCTCTAAATGTTGATGGGTGCCCACATTCTCACACCATAAGAACATAAGATGTAGATCATTATTAAACTGCACATGCACAGAAAGAAACCGGGATTTATATTTTCCTATGTGTATTAGCTATTGTTCCTAAATGTTTTAGTATTCTGAGGGAGGTCTCATGGAGGGGAGGGATCCTGAGATGCTGTTTGTTCTTGCGACAGTAGAGAATCAGTGAGAGGAAGAGGAGAGCTCAGAAAGTATGATTAGGGCTCCCAGAAAAGAAATGTCTCTGTTGCACCATTCCACGGAGGCCCAGTGCTATGTACCTGTCGCTCTCGTAGTCTTCAGCCCTCCTCACAGCGACTCCAAAAAGGCCTTCAGACTCCAAATGACACCCTCGTCAATAAGCTTGCATTGCAAATCCACATTTTGACAACACATTTCCCAAATTTAGTCCCCTAATCCACTCCTAGAATATATTATGCTTTGCACCCAACAGATGGATTAAAAGCTTAAATCTTCTGCTTGTTAGGAAACCAACCAGAAACCAAAAATACAAACACATCCACCCCTGCAGGTATGAGTTCAATGGTGGGTGTGCATAAGGACCTGATGGTGTTTGCTTGGGAAGGACAGAAGCATGGCAGGGAATGCGGGAGGTTCAGGACATCTCTGGGCTCCGAGTGGGGGAGGGCAAGTCAGATACTTCCTATAAACCTTCCTCAGATCCTTAGTTGGAGCCCTCCATGCACATGTATCAGCTGGGGTGCAGGTCTGAAGCACAGGTCAGAATCCCTGATGTGGGTGCTGTCAGGGGAACTCCATACAGCTCTCTCCTACAAAAAGTGACATGTCTTCCCAGGAGACGGAGGCCTGAGCAGAGCCACTGAGCCCTCAGCGCACCCTCAGGGCCACACAGGGGATCTGCCCCCCAGTCCAGGGCCTGTGCCTCTCTGCTAGTTTCTCTTGCACTCTTGGGGGTTTTGAGAGTTTCCCGCTCTCCAGTTCTTTCGGGTTCCACATTTTTATCATGTCAGAGAACACATTTTGTTTTCCCTCTGCACATAAAATCTGCTGAAATCTCTGCAAATGGATACTGTTATTTTAAAGGAAGCTGGATGTGTGTGAGTGGGAAGATGGGGTGCCAGGGACACTTACAGGGATCCAAGGGAACACCCCAGGAGCTTAGATCATTGGAAAAGTAGAGAAAAGCTCTGGATATCCCTGAGAAATTTTAGAATCCTTTCCTTGTCTCATTTTCTTCTCATCATTGAAAAATTGCTCAGAATGTAATAAAAACAAGGTGTTCTAATTAAACAGATTTCTTTACATGTTGTGGCACAAAAAAACTAATTCAATCTGATATACTGTACATTCCTTGTGTACTTTTTTCTCCTTCCCTTTATATAAAACTGCCCATTTTTAAATAGTATCGTATTTAAGCATTTTAAAGAGTGTCCTTGATTAAAATAAAGCCAATGGTTTTCTACTTCCCTCATGTAATCCCTTATCTAGGAATGTCAGAGTAGGAGGCAGCTTACCAGCACTCCAGAGTTCTCCAGAGGGGATGATTGTTTGGGGTGAGAGGTCCAGCTAGGTTCTCACCATTCTCAGATTTTCAAAGCTGAGAAGAAGCTGGCAGTGTCTGGGGGGCAGGGAGTCCCTCTGATCTGCAAATCCCCTCTACCTTAGGCAGTGCGGTGGGGTGTGTGTGTGTGTGTGTCAATATTTGTGATGTGAATTGTGAACTGGAAGAGTTAGTAGCTCTGAGTCCCCCACGTTCTGGATACATGCCTTGTTTCTGCTGACATCCCTGCCTTCATCCAGGCTGTTCGCTTCACCAAGAACCTTCCCCCATCCACTCATCCTATTGAAAGCCTGCACTCTGAGCTGCTCCAATCTACTATGTCCTTGGTCTATTGTTTTCCATGCAATCATTTTTTCCATTTATGACATGTTCCATGTTACTGAGCCTGCTCTTTAGTGGTTCTCTTGGTGAATGTCTTTGATGTTGTCTCATCCTCCAGCTGGACTGTGTCTTCTTTTCCTGTCTTTCGAAAGTACCCAGTGTTGTTCTGAAGAGAGACCAGCAGCCAGGAAGGACACACTGGTGATGAGTCTATTGAGGGTAACCATTTTAGAATTCCCCTTTACCTCCCTCCCTCCTTCCCTTCCTACCTCCCTCTTTTGCTTCCATTCTTTGTTTCTTCCATGAGTATTTAATGGGCATGGCAGCCAAAGTTCCCACGGTGAATGAGGTAGATTTCCCCGCGCTGTTACATTGCGAGTGGAGAGCATCAGTGAGACTGAGTGCTAATTCAGGACTTGGAAGGAGGGAGCCTTGGGATCTGGGGTGAGAGCAGCTGGCCTGCTGTCTCAGTCAGCCTTCGCTGGGATTTGGAGACCTTGCTTCCTTGCCTAGCTCCTTCCTTGATGTTTTCTGCCCTGTTGCATCTTCCGTGTCTAGAGGCTCCCTGTCCAGTAATCTTAATATATACGTCCTGGGTTAGTCCTCTAGGCCACAGTGGGGAGAAAAGCCTGGAATTTTAGACTCTCCATGAAGGAAATGTGGCTCTCGTGGACCTCATTGGCTATGTATGTAGAGTGGAACAATTCTTACAAAAATAAAGGGCAGGTAGGACAAAATGTACAAAAGGCACCAAACATGTTTACCCAGTTGACCTGCAACAGCTGCTCTGTGCATGTGGGATCTAGGGAGGGCTCCCCTTTATGGCAGCTCAGTTGCACGTGGGATCTAGGGAGGGCTTCCCTTTATGGCAGCTCAGATTCTCATACTCAGAAATTTAATGTTAGGTTGACGTATTTCTTCAAAAAAATTCTTTGGGATTCTACTATGTGCTGGCCACCGTGCTCACGATCTAACCTGTAATTCAAGAAATGAACATTTAACCCAGATTTTAGTCCCATTCAGCCTAGCTGGGCTGGGTTTCTCACCATCTACCACCTTCCATTGCTGTTGCTCACACTTTTACCCTGCCTGCCAACTGGGGCTCCTGTATGGGATGCTTTCTGCCCCCACCCACTCAGATCCATAAGTCAGAGTCCCCTATGTTGCATATCTCTGGGGCCCTCCAGACCTGCTTTGCACCTGCTCTCTGCTCTAGGGACACCCTGTATGGATTACATCAACAGGCACAGGACCCCCTGGGCTTATGGCTGGTTGGGCCAATAAGGAGGGACTTGAGTGGGGTTAATTAAAGTCTTTCACCTCCTCCTCCCCTTCAGTGTGGTCACCTCTGCCTGCCACTGTAAAGTCCCTGCCCGCTCTGTGGTCTACACTGCACAAACCTCTCTCCTTTTAGAGTCAATAACCCCTCCCTCTCCTCCTCCCATCAGCCTGAGGTTGGTCATAGCTCCACTGCTGCTACCCCTGGGTCTGATCCTTTTCCTTCTTCTTGACACTGCCTGCCTCATTGTTTTAGTTCTCTGCAAAGATGTTCTCCTAATCTGAGTGTTCCATCCTTTCCTGGAGCAATCCAGGCCTCCATGTCTATCTCTTGTGTGTCATCCTTTCTTCTTGTTTTGGAACTTCTGTGGACCTCCTTAAACTTCTTGGCACACAATCTAGTAATGTTTTCTGAATTTACTTAAAAAATAATTATAATGCTTATATTCCCTTTGCCTTTTTGCTAGACCATGACTTCTTCAGAAGAAACCTAGGTATTTTTCTTATTCTTCCTATCATGTATCTCCTCTAGGGGTGGATGGAAAGTAGGTGCTCAAACAAATGCCTGTGTTTTGACAGATGAATTATGACATTAGAAGGTCAGAGTGGAGGGTCTTGGGTTCGGAGTTCAACTTTCAGTGCAAAATGACAGCATTCACACCTGGCCTTCTCTGTTCAGGGGGCTGTGCCTCCTTGGCCAAAACGTTGCTCTATCTAACTATCTAAATTTTGGATTCTTTACTTGCAAAATTGGTAATACAGGTTATCATATATCTCCACATTTTAATATTTTGATTATAAGAAAAGTATAGTTGTAGTAGTGGTTTTGTGAAGATTTACTAAAATCTGATTTGAGATATCTTCTTACTTTACTCATACAAGTTAAATGAAGATATAGTTTGAGGCCAAATACTGAAAACTTGTAAGTCAATTAAAAAATATGAAACCTAGTGTACTCTACTTTTGCATAAAGACATCTGACCTCAAGGGGAACAGTAGCCCCATAAGATTATAATGCAGCTGAAAAATTCATAATAACGTTGTAGGGCAAAAGATTACAGATTTTCTGGTGATGCTGGTGTAAGCAAATACTGGCTACTGTGCAGCCAGTTGTATGAAAGTATAGCACACATAATTAAGTATAACATGTAATATTTGATAATGATAATAAATGACTATGTTACCAGTTTATGTATTTACTATACTATATTTTTATCATTATTTTAGAGTATCTTCCTTCTAGTTACAAAATTAGCTGTATATAAAACAGCCTTAGGCAGGTTCTTCAAGAAGTATTCCAGAAGAAGGCATTGTTATCATAGGAGATGACAGCCTTATGTATGTTATCACCCCTGAAAACCTTCTAGTGGGACAAGATGTGGAGGTGAAGACAGTGATATTGATGATCCTGACTGTGTGTAGTCCTCAGCCAATTTGTGTGTTTGTAACTGTGTTTTAATTTTTATTTATATATTTATTTTGGGGGACAGAGTCTCACTATGTCACCCTAGGTAGAGTGTCATGGTGTCATAGTTCACAGTAACCTCAAATTCTTGGCTGAAGCGATTCTCTTTGCCTCAGCCTCCCTTGTAGCTGGGACTACAGGCAACTGCCACAATGCCCACCTATTTTTTTGTTTGTTTTTAGGAGGCTTAGGCCGGGTTCAGCCCTGGTGCATGTGGCCAGCGCCCGAACTGGCCCGAACCTCTGAGCTTACGTATGCCGAACTGTAACTGTGTTTTTAACAAAAAAGTTTAAAAGTTAAAAAAAAATTAAAGTTTAAATAGAAAAAAATCTTATATAATAAGGATGTAAAGAAAAAATATTTTTGTATGACTGTACAATGTGTGTTCTAAGCTAAGTGTTATTACAAAAGAGTTAAAAGTTGCAAAAAAAGTTGATAAAGTAAAATAATTTATTGTTGAAGCAAAACATCTTTTATGAATTTTGTGTAGCCTAAGTGTACAGTTTTTACAAGGTCTGTAGTCACGTATGGTGGCACCCTAGCCCTTTGTGTTCACTCAACACTCGCTCACTAACTCACCCAGAGCAACTTCCCGTCCTGCAGGCTCCCCTCACAGGAAGTACCCTCCCTATACAGGCACACCATTTTTTATCTTTTATACCATATTTTTTTACTGTGCTTTTTCTGTGGTTAGATATGTTTAGATGCACAAATACCATTGTGTTACAATTGCTTACAGTGTTCAGTGCAGTGACATGCTGGACAGGCTGTAGCCTAGGGATCGTAGGTTGTACCATATAGCCTAGGTGTGTAGTAGGCTATGTGTGTACCATGCTGATTTGTGCAAGCACGCTCTGATGTTTACACAGTGATGAAATGGTCTACTGGTGCATTTCTCAGAATGTATTCCTGTCATTAAGTGATGCACAACTGTTCCCTTAGTCCTTTTGTGCTGCTATAAAGGAATACCAGAGGCTGGGTAATTCTAAACAACAGAGGTTTATTTTGCTCGTGTTTCTGCAGACTGTACAATAAGCATAGCACCAGGATCTGCTTCTGGTGAGGGCCTCAGACTGCTTCCATTCACAGCCTTCCGTGAAGGCTTGAACCATCAGCTGCTTGCAGCCTTAGCCTGAAAAAGCTGCAGGCACCAGTGAGAGCAGCTATGTGGGCTGCATTCATTCAGGTTGTGGGGACAGGGATGCCCAACATCTTCAGAGACCACCCCTCACACCGGTGTGCCCATGATGCAGGACATGGAACCAAAAGAGATTATTTTGGAACTGGTTTCTCACGCTTGGGTGGGGTTTGTCACATTTTTCTTTTGGCCAGTTTCTCCCTTTGGAAAGGCTTTTAACTAACCCTTGTACAATCATTGCCTCTTGGAAGTAAATAATTAGAATTTGACTTTACAAGCTGTAAGGAACTTGTCTTGAGTCTCCAGTGAGACTTTGTACTTCAGGTTTTTGAGTTGTTGCTGAAAAAAGTTAAGTGGTTGCTGGAACAAGTGAAGGCTATGTTAATCTGTTTGATAAAAGTAGTTCAGATTGTATATGAAAACAGCACATTGTACCCCTTGATTGCACTAATGTACACAGCTATGATTTAATACTAAAAACAAAAACAAAATCAAAACAAACAAACAAAAAGACTTTGAGGTACTTACAGGGATGGAATGATTATATTTTGTATCAGAGAAGGACATGAGGTTTAAGGAGCCAAGGCAGGTTGCTACAGTTTTGGATGTTTATCCCCTAAACCTCATGTTGAAATTTATTCTGCAGTGTTGGAGGTGAGGCCTAATGGGAGGCATCTGGGTCATGGAGGTGAAGTACTTCCAAAATGTCTTTGTGCCATCCTTGCAGTAATAAGTGAGTACTCACTGTTAGTTCCTATGAGAGCTGGTTATTAAAAAGAACTGGCCCCCTCCCCTGCCTCTTACCATCTCTCTTGCCATATGTTGTCTGAGGCATGCTCATAAGCTGAATACCATTCTCAGAGGACAGAAAGTGAATGAAAGAGGATACTAGTTTGGGGTTCTCCAATTGAGAGAAGAAGAAAGGATAAGGTGGGAAGACATATTAACTCATCACACAGTGATCTATAAATGCCCAGTTGCTAGAATGGCATGGTGACTAATCTTTTAACCTTGTCATTATATTGCTCTCATTCTAATATTATCAGCTAGTTCTGGTTATTTTTTGCACAAAACCATAAGAAATAATGGTTCATGGATTGACTGGGCTCAGTTGGGCAGTTCTTGGTTGGAGTCTTACAGTTATGGTCACATGGTGGCTCGTATTAGAGTCCACTGAAGACTCAACTGCACTTACGTCCAGGAGGGAGTCTTTAGTCACATGGCTGGCATTTCAGATGCTAGAATAATTGAGGACTATTCAGGCATCTTTCTTTGTCCATATAGCTTCAGTACTGGCTAACTTGGGCTTCCTCACAGTATGTCAGCCTCAGGGCAGATGGGTTTCTTGTAACGATGGATTTCACCCTCACCAGGTGTTATTAGAAGCCTGAACAGATAGGATGAGGCTTCTTATGATCTAACCACAGTAGACATATAGCTCTGATTCTGCAGTACTTTGTGTTGGTTAACAGCTAGCCACAGAAACAGCCCGGATTTAAGAGGAGTTATCCAAACAGTGGTATAAATACTAGCGGGTATGGCTCCTTGTGGATTCATTTTTGAAGACCGGTTACCACACAGCTTACTTATCAGCTGTGTGGATGTAGGTAAGCTATAGCAGGTGATGCCACAGGTTTTTCATCTGCAGAATGGAAAAGGGTGTTGTAATGGCTACTTCCAAGTGTTGCTCAGTTTATTAACATATACATGTGAAGGCTTCCTCACACTGACGTGCACAACTAAGGCTTCTGCCACGGTTGGCATTTTTAGTCACACCATGCCTTAATCCAGGACTTGGATGTGTCCTGAATATTTTAATATGTATGTGTCTTGTCTTTGTAGACAGGTTGGAAGCTCCATCAGGTTACGGATTATCCTATATTTCTCTCTTTAAATTCCTTTCAGTTGCCCTAATAAATGTCTCCTGAGAAGAAAAAAAGAGATAAGGGATCTGGGGACCATGCAAACAAGCTTGGACACCTTTATAATTTTCTTTGGGCTCAGTGTAGCACCCAAGCTCCTGGAGATCTGACCTTTGTCTTTTCTGGGAAAAACTAATAAGTTATCCTAGATTGTAAGGTGGGGATTATTAATCTAGTTAATAGATTGTGCTGTTTTTACGAGGGCTTTAGCCCATTAATTGTTTCCATGCAAATGGATGCTGTTAATTACAAATTAATCTTATCTTTTTGTTAAGGCAGGGCCATCAGGACCTCTACTTGGCAATGCTTGTTGGCACTTGATATGAATCAATGCTTATACTTGAAAGTAATAAAACTGCATTTCTTTAAAGATAGTTAATAAATCAGATCTTCATTAATGCAGATAGAACAGACCCCCTACTTGTCTAATTTGATGAGGTTCTAATTCATTACTGTGATTCATGTGTTCCACTGGGGATGGCGGCCAGCAGGGCAGGGCACACAGTAGGCAGTTAATAAATCCTGTATTTTCTGGGTTTTTCCACAGTGGAGAGCACTCTAGTAGCCTTTAGGTCCTCATCAGCCTTAGTACCATTTCCCAGGTGGCCATATAGGACCCCAGAAAGTCAATACCACCTTCCAAGGAAAGTCGTTGCTTTTATGTCATATCTACATTAGTGTTATCAATGGAGAAAAGGAGAGTGAGGCATCAGTAGTGTTCAGGTTAGGCTATGGCTGCTTTAGTTGTGCTTAGACTTCATGGGTCAGGCTGTCAGATAGGGACTGTCTACCCTCCACAGGCTATCTGCCTAAGCATGATGAATCAACAAATGAGCACTGGGGCTCCAGTTTTTCCCTGGGGCCCATTAGCAACCCATATCCCAGTGATACCACTAAGCCATCCTCGGCTGTTTCTCTTCCCTGGCAGATTTCTATATATAGGAAAGCTCATCATTCCTCCTTCACATATTTACTTCCAGCCTGGGACTGAGCCTCCTTATCCCCCTTTCCAGCTACTGGACTCTCTGGGGCCAATTCACAGTTTCCTGCTTACAGAACAGGTGCAGGCCAGCAGAGGCAAGGGACTTGCCCGACCCTTCCATTTTTCCCACCAGCCTGGTGCTCCAGGGCTGAGTCTAGACGTGCCACCACAGTGTGGAGTTGAGTGTGTGAGAGTGCTTGGGAAGAGGAAGAAACATGGCTTCTGCTTTAGACTTGGGGAGCTGGCAGTGTGATGAAACACTTCCCTCCATGCCACCGAATTCATTTCTCTAAAGTTCCACTGTGCACAGAACCATTTGTTTCCACATTGTTTTTATTAAACAAGAAAGGCGAGCTTTATTACCACGCAAATGAAAGCAGCCGGCAAAGACAGATACTTCCCAGATTCTTATTAATCTCCAAGAGTTATGGGGCCTCTGAAGTCCCAAAGAAATTAACATACTCCATAGAATTTTCTCAGCAAGTCATCCAGGTGCTGCCCCTCCCCTGTGGGCAGTGATAACCGCCCCACCCTAGACAGCTCCTTGGGGTTCCCTGGGCCTGTCAGGGGCTCTCATTCTGTCATTCTCTTATCTAACCCCAACCTCTCTTCGGTTGCATGTGGGCTAAAGTCCTGCTTCAATGCACAATTGTGGATTTATTTGCACACCTATTCTGGGCATTGTCTGACAATGTGGATTTAGGTATTGTTCAATTCGCTTCCATATACAATTAAATATGTATGGATTATTTACTACTGTCGTGAGGGAGAGTCTTGGCATCTGTGACATTGTATCCTGAGGCCTTTGCGGATCTCAAACACATGAAAAACACAGTTGTGTGTATTTCCCTCTCTTTGTACATGCGTTACAGTGATCATTCACTCATTCTACAAATATTTGCTCAGTTCTCTCCATGTACTGCGTACAGTAGTTGCTGCTTTCAGGAGTCCTATGTGTGATGGGGAGCCTGGGGAGACATGGGAGAGTTTGAATGAAGGAACAACAGGATATGTCTTATAATTTTCAAGGATCATATCAGCTGCTGTGTTAAAAATAGTCCATCAGGGACAAAGCAAAACCAAGCTGCCAAGTTATGAGGATATTGCAACAGCCCAAGGAGGATGAGATAGACTAGAGTGGGCAGGAGATGGCAACTGGAAAAATTCAAGGCTTGTTATGTAGGTATAGAGGCACAAATGGGACCCAGCATTACAACTTCTGCTTTCTAACAAGAAGTGTGATGCCTGCCCATAGGAGAGAACAGCCACACTCAGGGATGCTCAAATGCTGGGCAGTCAGGTAGGATCACTCAACAGGCTCCCTGTTCAGCTGGCTGTATTGGCGCCTGAATGGAAATCGGATCCCACCAAAAGGGTGACATATTGGTATATCATAGAATTTGGGAGTCTATTGTAAATAGTCAAAGAGGGAGTGATAGAATTTGTGAATGCCAGAATCTTCAGTATATAAGATTTGAAGAGTGTATATTAGTTTAAGATATTTTGAAGCTTGCTTTCCATTAAAGAAGTAAATAAAGTAGCCCAGATGTCCTGTTAGCTCCATTTTACAACTGAGAAAGCAAATGTTCAGAGGATTTTAGTGAATTTCTCAAAGTCGCAAAATAATTAGACAGGTCTAAGGCTAAGGAGACTAGATCTTCTGTGTCTAAGGACAGATTTTCCCATGGTTATAGCATGCAACCTCCTGCCTGTGCACCCAACCCTGCACTGGGGATGGAGGACAGTGGTGAGAAGGAAAGCCCAAGGGAGATTCAGTCCTTGTCTTAGAGGAGCTAATAGTTTCTTTGCAGATAAGACACACACACACACACACAGACACACACACACACTTAAGGAGGCATATGTTCTGAAATGGCACTGTTTAAAGTTGTGTTTGATCAGGTGCAGGCATTGGGGTTCTGACAACAGTTGCTTCCAGCTGTTATGTTCATCCCCATGAAATGTTTCCTGATAGGCTGAGGGCTCTAAGGCAAAGTATATGGGGCTAGCTCATGTCTACAGAGCTGCTGGTCAATTAGTATGTTTTGAGAATTCTTTGTCTCTGATCGTTCTCATGTTCCTTCCTTCTTACCCAAATTCTTTGGCTCAAGCAAGGCCAGTGACCTTAGGTCATTCTCATTATAAGGTCATTTCTGCCATTAACTCCTTTACTTATCTTGGTCTCTGACACCTGTTACAGGGAAGGCTCCTGTCTTCTTCCCTCCAGGGTAAACCTCATCTCATAAGGTCCACTTTTGTGCACCAACTTTTCCAGTGCACAGAGGGGAAAAGTTGAGAAAAACTTAGAGGGTAAGTTTAAGGGCAAGGAAAAAAATTCTGCAAAATCTTGAACTGGGAATGGAGCAGGAGCATAGAAGGAGGAATTGTGACTTGTTCCTTAGATACTTAGACTTGGACATTTCTGGATGCTCAAAAGAGGTGACTTCAGGGTGAAACCAGAAATCAATTTGTATCACAGAGGAATGACTGTCAGGTACTTGTTCTCCTATGATTGGAGATAGAAACCAATTCAAAGGGTTGTGATGATTCCCATAGGGGCCCAGAGGGATCCCACATATAAGAGCTGGCCAGGGAACAAGGCAGTAGGTGAGTTGGAAAGGGCAAACCTAGTTTCCTCCAGGTGTGGCGTCTCTTGGGAGCCGGGGTAGAAGCCAGGGTGGGCAAGGCCTCCTGGAAACAGGCCTCTTAACTACAAACTCTGGAAAGCGCATCAGGCTCTCTCAATTGCAGATTAGAGTAGGAACTAGAGAGTCCAGGGGCCCTCTCTCCTTGTCCTTACACTCCAAATGAGTCCAGCTAGAGCTTCTAATAGTTTTCCACTTCCCTGTGCTTGGGCTTCATGGGGAAATGAGGTGTGTGCCCTACATCGCACTCTTGCCCTGCAAGACTGCTTCTCCTGCAGGCTCATTCCTTGAACAAGGGTATGGGCCTCCACAGATACATGCTCTACTAGGACAAAACCCTTTCTCAGGCACTGCTGCCTGTATTAGGATGAGATTATCATAACTTTTCAAAGGGAAGCAATTTGCAGAAGACTAGCATCCCATGTGAAGAGAGATTCTTAGACGGGAAATCTGATACTGGATTGTATCTTTCTGCACATTCCTAAGTCTCTTGGGCTGTGAGGTGCTCGATCCCTGGGCCAGTTGGCTGGCTAGGAATGACTATCTGACTGACATTTACATAGGGGGCCTGACATTTTCCTCCTCAGTGATTTAATTCTTCTTCTGTTTGTTTTTGTTTATTGTTATAGCCCCCTACGTGCATTTAGATTTGTCAATCCAGGCAACCCATCCAATCATACTGGCATTTTCTTTCTCTAAAAGCTGGTTATTTTCCCAGGCTCCTTTATTTTATCCTTTTCCAATTCTCATTCTGGAAAATCATGTTCCTAATGCAGAATGATTTAGCAGGTGTCCTCGGGTTCTCTACTCGCATAGTAGGCAGGAGATGGCATGATGGGAAGGCCAGCACTCTAACCTTCAGGGCACCCTCCTCTAAGGAGGACTGCAGGGAGCTATAGGTTCAGCTGCTACTTCCTCTGGGGGTCTGACCTACCTGTATACCCTTTCTCCAAGCACAATTCTGCTGGGAATGGAAGAAGGAGAAGGAAAGGAGAGAGGGCATCTACGAAATGCATTGAATCTAGATTCAAACTTGTGGGTTGATGTGCATATTCTATATATGCTGACTTTAAGAACTACATTAATATTCCTCTTTCTCTGAGTTTAAGTTTCCTCCCTATGACATGAGGAATCATATCTTACCTTGCCAACCCAACAGATCAGTTGTGAAAATCAAATGGAATAACATATGCAGATGTACTTTGTAGTCTGAAACATCCTTTTATATAAATAAATACAAAACATGTGTTTTTGCCTCTGTGCACTGATTGTATGTTGTCATTGTCCTAGCAGTGTCCCCTGCAGGTGCTGGGTCGATTTCTGTTGCACCTTTGTCTTTGCCAATTCCCACATCTGGCACACTTCAGTCATTTCTGACAATCCCCTTCCCTGTGAGTCTAAACCACTGCTCAAGGGCCATTCTGCCCAGCATCTTTTGTTAGAAACCCACTTCCCTCTTCATCTCAGCCTAGTGAAAACCTAGCTCCAGCCTTTGGGAAGCATTTCCTGACTGCTGAGCGACTATCAACACCTTGTTTTTCTGTAGTGTGAATCCTGAGGTGGGGGCTGATGGCTCAGGAAGTCTCTCCCCTAGCCCATTCCAACCAGGCCATCAGCTGGAATTGTGAGTTGCTTTAAATGTGAACACAGATGGGATGGTGTTATTGAACTGTTTAGGAAATACAGTATTTTTACACAATGGCCTGAAGCGCCCTGGGTTATGAAAGAGGACAGAGACTGAAGGGTTTTCACTAGTCTGAGATGAAGAGGGAAGTGGGTTTCTAACAAAGGGTGCTAGGCAGAATGGCCCGTGAAGCTTTCTCCTTCCTCTCTGAGCACAGGTGAGGAGCAGATATTTCTGGACACAAGCAGCAGTAGATCGGAAGCCCAAGGCTGCCATAGACAGTCAGGCCATTTTGAAATCTTGACTGTTTAGGAAATAGTAGCTCAGAGCTCAGAGGGGAGCACCTGTCAACCCCTGTTTTCTACATTGCAGGAACCACAGGTCTCAGTGGCAAGCCTCAGTTCTTGAAATAGGGTGTGGTGATGTCAGGTGTCTGCAAGATAGTGACATGCAGTATTAACTGTGCATCCATATTTGACCCACTCACTCACATAAGAAGGGAATCTGAAGTGAGAGCAAGGGCTGGGAGCTGGAGTCCAGAGAGTCGGGACATGTGATCTTGCCGTCAAGCACTCACAGCCCTAGAATCTTCTCTGGTTAGTCTCTGTATGTGTGACTTATCTTTCCAAGTGGATTATAATGACATCGAAGGTGGAGTGTCTGCAAAATACTTCTCTGATAGTCCACTGCCTCCGTATACGGCACAGACTCTCTTACTTGCCCACCAAATTGGAATGCACTCAGTAAGGGTAATGGTAATGACAGCAAATGACATGAGCACAGGCCAGATGCTGTTCTGAGTATTTCCCACGTATCACTCCATTTCATCCTCATAATTGCTTTTGAAGGTTGTTACCATGACTATCCTCATTTTGCAGATGAGGACATCAAGCAAGTGAAGGTGGAGTCACTTGGTTATTAGGGTCACATACCTAAAGAGTGATAAAGCTAGGGTTGAACCATGCAGTCTATCTCCATTGTATGAGCTCCCAAGCTCTTAGTCACAGAAGTGTGCTTGCATGCTGTGTGTGTGTGTGTGTGTGTGTGTGATGGGGGGGAGGGGAGAGAGAGAGATATGGGGTCTGGGGCAGTGGGAGACTGAGTTGACTGGGCAGGGGGTCCACATTAGTATAGAAGGAGAAGTTAGGGATTACTGGAAGAATGGGAGCCCTAAAATGGAAACATACTGGAGGGATTTGAGGAAAACCTCATTTTCAAAGAGCACATCCCCTAACAACATATAGCAATTGCCACAAATAGGAATATTCCTGAAATAGACCATTCTTGCATATGCTATGTTTGTAACAACCTCGTCTCTGGCTCATTTTTAGAACTTTAGGTAATCTTTATTTTCTATTAGTTGTCTGTGTTTTGAATTCTCTCAGGAAGTTCTTTCCGAGGTTGTTCCTCTTTTAGGCTCACCAAAAGTGCTTGGGCAAGCAGGCTGTGATGCTGGTGGCGGACAGGAAGGGAGCCTGGGTAACATCGCTGCTGGTATGCCCCTTTAGCCTCCTTTTCCTGGGAATTAATTATGTGTCCTCAAATAGAGCTGTGGGGAACATGGGTGCAGAGCCCAGTCTCCTGTTCCATCCCCCACAGATCTCTGCACAGAAGTCTTGTGCACAGTTGATACTTGTGTTTGTTAATTAGAGACCCTCACCACAGAAGAAGTAGCCTCTCCAAGTTTAGCTTGGTTCATGGACAAGTCTTAGGCATGCTCAGGGGTCACCCTGGGTGTACTCCAAAACGAAGTTCTTAGCTTCAGCTTTTTGTGACATTTTCCTCATTGAGCACAATGCTGTTTCCAGAAAACAAATGTTCTTTTGGCCAATTGCATTTGTTATCAGATGACCTATCACTTGAAACAGGGAGAGAAGATGCGTTTTCTCAGCTCTAGTGATGTTGTCTTATGGGAGAAGTTCTACACAATAGAAATTAAGGAAACCCAGTGATATGATTTAGAAGCAATTCACCAGGTTAGAGACACTGTTAAATCAGAAATGTGACAAGGGGACAGAAGAGCAATCTGGAACAGTTAGTTATTTTGGCTACAAATCAAAGGCATGGTAAACTTTCTCACTTTAAACTTCTATTGAAAGGATGACCATAAACAATGTGCAGTGCTAAAAACTAATTAAACAGCCATCTTAAATCAACAAAAAAGGGTAAACTGAATGTTAAGTAACATTTGCTCCTATGAAATATGTGCTTCTCTTTGTTTGAGGGCTGCCCCAACACTGACACTTTTGTAAATTGGGCTTCACAGATTGGTGACTTGATCAGCATATCCCTACAATCTCAGCTGGCTTCCATTCTGACTAAGCACACCTTTCAGTGGCCCATCATAAACATTGTTGTCATCATCACCATCATCATCACCAGGCTTTCCTTCAAGCCATTTGTACAACTGCAATGTTGCTTTTTTCTGCTTATCTAAGTACTACTCATCCTTACAATGCCCTCAGTTCTCTCCTTCAGTGTACCCAGCAGTTCCTAACCTTCCTGCTTCTTAGTGAGCACTTCAGTGATTATATCTGATATTAGGCCCTTTTTACATCCGGCTTCATGAAGGCTGTAAATTTATCTGTCATACTTCTTATCAGTTTTGTATCCCTGCCTGCTGGCCTCAACGCTAATCAGGAACAGCTAGGTTAGGTAGGGACAAAAGATTTCCAAATGTCAGTGACTCAACAATACAAAGTTTCATTTGTATACAAAAAGTCAGTTGCAGGTCAACATAATTCTACAAGCAACTGGCCTCCATGTAGTAACTCAAGGATCTAAGCAGAGTGGGTCTCTTCCATTTAGGAATCCAGTTACTTTTTGGTTACTGTCACAGGGGTAGACTGTGCTTTTTACTGACTTATCCAAGTAGAAGTGACATTTACCATTTATGCCTACTTTTTTTCATTTTTATTAAATCATAATTGTGTACATAAGTGCAATCATGGGGCACAATGTGCTGACTTCATATACAATCTGAAATATTTTCTTTTTTTTAAAAATAATTTTATTAAACATAATTGTGTACATTGGTGCAATGATAGGGCAGAATATGCTTCATATACAATCAGAAATATTTTGATCATACTGTTAGAGATAGCCTTCATGGCATTCTCTTGATCACTATATAAAGACATTGATACTCTACATTTAACAAGTTTCATCAGTACCCTGCTAAGATGCACCGTAGGTGTGATCCCACCAATTGCCCTCCCTCCACCCGTCCTCTCTCCTCTCCTCTCCTCCCCTCCCTTTCCCTTTTCCCTGTATTCTTGTGCTATAATTGGGTTTTAGCCTTCATATGAAAGCTATAAATTAGCTTATGTCTGTAGGCTGTGTGCCTGTCTTCTTTAGAGAAGTTTCTTTTCAAGCCCTTTGCCTATCCTGAGATGGGATCACTTGTTCTTTTCTTGCTAATATGTTTGAGTTCTCTGTGTATTCTGGTTATCAAACCTTTGAGGCATAACCTGCAAATATTTTCTCCCATTCTGAGGGCTGTCTGCCTGCTGCACTTACTGTGTTCTTAGCAGTGCAGAAACTTTTTAGTTTGATCAGGTCCCAGTAGTGTATTTTTGATACTGCTTCAATTGCCTGGGGAGTCCTCCTCCCAAAAAATTTATCCAGACCAATTCCTTCGAGAGTTTTCCCTGCACTTTCTTCTAGTGTTTTTATAGTTTCATGTCTTAAGTTTAAATCTTTGATCCAGTGAGAGTCTATCTTAGTTAATGGTGAAAAGTGTGGGTCCAGCATCAGTCTTCTACAGGTCGCCAGACAGTTCACCCAGCACCATTTGTTAAATAAGGAATCTTTTCCCCACTGAATGTTTTTAATTGGCTTGTCAAAGATCAAACAGTGGTAAGTAGCTGCGTTCATGTCTTGGTTCTCTATTGTGTTCCATACATCCATTTCTCTGTTCTTGTGACAATACCATGCTGTTTTGATCATTATCGATTTATACTACAGTTTCAGGTCTGGTAGCATGATTCCTCCTGCTTTGTTTTTATTTCTGAGCAATGTCTTGGCTATTTGAGGTTTTTTTCTGATTCTGTATAAAATGAAGTATTATTTTTTTGAGATCTTTAAAATATGACAATAGAGCTTTAATAGGAATTGCATTAAAATTGTAATTGCTTTGGGTAGTATGGACATTTTAACAATGTTGATTCTTCCCAGCCATGAGCACGGTATGTTTTTCCATTTGTTGACATGATCAGCTATTTCTTTTCTTAGAGTTTCATAGTTCTCTTTGTAAAGATCTTTCACATTCTTTGTTAGATAAACTCCCAAATATTTCATCTTCTTTGGTACTACTATGAAAGGGATAGAGTCATAACTGTTTTTGGGGCTTGACTATTACTGGTATATATAAGGCTACAGATTTATGAGTGTTGATTTTGTAGCCTGAGACACTGCTGTATTCCTTGATCACTTTTAAAAGTTTGGTAGTAGAATCTCTGTTTTTTTCCAGATATACAATCATATCACCTGTGAAGAGTGAAAGTTTAATCTCTTCTGACCCTATGTGGATACCCTTGATCATCTTTTCTTCCCTAATTGCAATGGCTAAAACTTCCATTACAATGTTGAAGAGCAATGGAGACAATGGGCAACCTTGCCTGGTTCCTAATCTAAGTGGAAATGGTTTCAATTTAACTCCATTCAATATGATACTGGCTGTGGGTTTGCTGTAGATGGCCTCTATTAGTTTAAGAAATGTCCCTTCTATACCAATTTTTTAAAGTGTTCTGATCATGAAGGGATGCTGGATATTATCAAAAGCTTTTTCTGCATCAATAGAGAGAATCATATGGTTTTTATTTTTTAATTTGTTTATATGCTGAATTACATTTATGGATTTACGTGCATTGAACCAGCCTTGAGATCCTGGGATAAAGCCCACTTGGTCGTGGTGTATAATTTTTTTGATGTGTTGCTGGATTCTGTTTGTTAGGATCTTGTTGAATATTTTTGCATCAATATTCATTAGTTATATTGGTCTGTAGTTTTCTTTTCTTGTTGGATCTTTTCCTGATTTAGGGATCACGGTGATATTCACTTCATAGTGAAGGATAGTATTACATCATCATAGTGAATGGGTAGTATTACATCTTTTTCTGTATTTTGGAAAAGGTTGTGTAATACAGGTACTAGTTCCTCTTTAGGGGTTTGGTAGAATTCTGATGGGAAGCCATCTGGTCCTGGGCTTTTCTTTTTAGGGAGATTTTGTATATTTGATGCTATTTCAGAACTTGATATCAGTCTGTTTAACATTCCCACTGCATTTTGGCTAAGTCTAGGAAGGTGGCGTGATTCCAAGTATTGGTCAATTTCCTTCAGATGTTCATATTTCTGAGAGTAAAGTTTCTTGTAATATTCGTCAAGGATTTTTTGAATTTCTGATGGGTCTGTTGTTATTTTGTCTTTACCATTTCTGGTTGGTGAAATTAGAGATTTTACTCTTTTTTTTTTCTGATTAGGTTAGCCAAAGGTTTACCTATTTTATTGACCTTTTCAAAGAACCAACTTTTTGATTTATTGATCTGTTGTATCATCCTTTTGTTTTCAATTTCACTTCATTCTATCCTGATTTTGGTTATTTCTTTTCTTCTGCTAGGTTTGGCATTGGAATGTTCTTCCTTTTGCAGTTGCATGAGATGTCCCATTAAGTTGTTAACTTCCTCTCTTTTTATTCTCTGGAGGAAAGCTTGCAGTGCTATAAATTTCCCTCTTAGGACTGCCTTTGCGGTATCACAGAGATTCTGATAATTCATGTCTTCATTGTCATTTTGTTCCACGAATTTGGTGATTTCCTTCTTAATCTGGTCTATGACCCACCTATCATTCAGGATAAGGTTATTTAGCTTCCATGTTTTTGTATGAGTAAGCAGAGTTCTGTTATTGTTGAGTTCAACTTTTATTCCATGGTGGTCTGAGAAGATGCAAGGAATAATTTCTATTCTTTTAAATTTGCTGAGGTTAGATTTGTGACCTAACATGTGATCAATTTTGGAGTATGTTCCATGAGCTGATGAGAAAAATGTGTATTCAATTTTATTAGGATGAAATGTTCTGTAGATATCTGTTAAATCCAGATGTTGAATGGTTAAGTTTAAATCTAAAATTTATTTACTTAGCTTCTTATTGGAGTATCTATCCAGCATTGCTAAGGGAATATTAAAATCTCCAATTACTATGGAGGTAATCAAGTTACTTATGTCTATTAGAGTTTTTCTTATAAATTGAGGCACATTCTGGTTGGGTGCATAAATGTTAATAATTAAAATCTCATCATATTGAGTATTACCTTTGACAAATATGAAAAGTCCGTCTTTATCCTTCTTTACTTTGGTTGGTTTAAAGCCTATTGTATCTGCAAATAAGATTGCAACAACTGCTTTTTTTTCTGTTTTCCATTTGCCTGGAATATAGATGAACATCCCTTCACCTTAAGTCTATATTATCTTTTAAGGTAAGATGAGATTCTTGTATGCAGCAGATATCTGGCCTGAGCTTTTGTATCCAGTGAGCCAAACTATGCCTGTTTAGAGAAGAATTTGAAATTGTTCATTGAAATGATCTTGGAAAAGGTGTATGTGGAGTGGTTAACCAAGTAGGTATTGTAGGAAGAGCATCCAGGAAGAGGGAACAGTCTGTGAGAAAACCCAAAGGTGTGGCATGTTTGAGGACCAACAAGGAGTTCATTGTGGCTGGCGTGAGGAAGTGTGAGCCAAGGGTGTTGAGTTCAGAGAATCATGGGGCTTGGAGACCATTGGAGGACTTTGGTTATTTCTATGAGTGAAGTGTTACAAATAGATGTATAAAATGCCCTGTGTTGGAAATTGTAGAAAGCAAGAAAGCAAGGGTATAAGCTGAGAAATCAGTTAGGAGCTGAGAAAAATAAGCCAGGAGATAAATAATAGTGCCTGCAACAAAATGCCTACAGGGGAGGTGTTTTTAGCTACATACATGAATGTGTACTATATGTGTACATGTATGTGGACTATATATGTGTAATACATAACTATATGTATTTTACAGATACATATATTTTAATCCAAAAAGGAAATTGTAGCTTTATGTCTTATTTTCATTTGTAGAAATATTTCTTAGCCTTTATTATCTTATATTTGCCTTTTCAGCAAACTTTTAAATGTACTATATCACAAAACAATAATTAAGATAGTAGGGCCTGGAACTATTATAATTCCTCTCTCACACGTCACCTTTATGGGGACTGTCACTGGCACAGGGTCTAAATGTAAATGTGCCTGGAGTCCTCACGACTCTGCTATCATAGGGATGGGTTTTTAGGGCCTGGCTTCCCCCCCTTACCAGACTCCCCAAGTACTCACATCACAAGGTCTTAGAGAAAGAAACTTAATCAACAGAGTCAAACGGGTGATGAGATGAGTTCCACAATCCTCACTCTCATTGAATCTGAGCATCTGTTAATAAAACTCACAGTTGTTGTGGGGAAAGGATATGGGGCTGCAGCCTCTCCAGCCCACTGAGTTGCCACCTGTTCCTGGCAGGGGCTACACCGCTAATCCCCTGAGCATCATTGATTATTTCCCAGACTGCTTTCCCTTCCAGAAAGAAAATAACCATTGGTCTGCAAGCTACATCAGAATCTCTCTCCTGATGCCATTGGCGCCTCTGTGGCTACAGCTTATGTCATGCCTTCAGCCACCCCCAAAGTGGAGGCCATTCTCCACTGATACTCCTAGGGGGCTTTCCTTTTAGCTCAATGATGCCCAATTGCTCAGGTTTCTCAGGCCTACCAGTGAGGGCTGATCCCTTCCCTACTATGGGCCAGGCCCTCAGTTATTTTTATTTATTTTGTTGCCATTGATGGTGATTGTTGGATATGAGATCAAAACTATCTAAGAGCGGTTCATGATCTTCCCTTAATTTGCTACTAGACATGGGGTTAAGAAATCCTCATATTCCACTGGCACTGCTTCTGTTCTGCCTGAATGGGCTCTACTTGGTTTTCCTAAGTAAGTGTCCCCAGAAATGACTGAGCAAATACTTAACGATAGTAATTACCTCTTGCCAATCAGGTGTCCAACCTTCCAGAGAACATTATGTCTTCATCTGGTGAGCTCTGGAGAGCAGAGTGTGAATTCTCCCTCACTGCTCTTCTATCTCTGCTGACTGTGTTGGCCCCACTCCTTCTGCCCTTCCTTCCATCCTTGGTGCCCTTTCCCATCCTGCTCTCTGCTCCAGGAAGCTAAGCTGACCTCTGTGTGCAATATCCCCTGACTTTCGTCTGACTTTCTGTTATCTTCAGACACTGGAGGGCACAGCAGGATACTGGGGTTGAGGAAAGGTAGCAAGGACCGGGTGTTTCTTCCCTGCTGTCCCTCCTTCAGAGCTGTTTCACCACCCCTGCAGCTACTGGGGGTAATTTACACACAGTCTACTGTATGCTCCAATGCCTGATACACTGGCTGTATCAGGCCTCTTTCAGGGCTCTAGATCTCACTGGGTTCTGGTAACATGATTTCCTCCCTAACTTGCCCCTTGAGGCCTAGGGTGGCAACAGCCTCTGCTGTACTAATCTTTGGGTATTTGACATCTCTTGCTGGCATCCTCAAACCTGCACCTACTCCTGCCAGTAAATATTTTTCAGAACCACAGAAAGATGCCTTCCATTTCCTGCTGGCCTCATCAATGAACAGTTCTCTCTGAAGGTAGGGATAGGATTTGTCCATAGGTGCTGGGAGCTCTCCCTACTATTTCTCGTCGCCTGGGGTTTCTATCCTCACCCTTTGCTGCTGCACATTTTGGTTAGGGGACTTTAGCAGCAGTCACTCTAAGGTATGGGAGTGAAGGTCATCTGCCAATGAGGGCACACTGATGTGAGTTTAAGGCAGTGGCGGGGGCGTAGGGGTGTGTGTGGGGACCAAAGAAAAAAGATGTGAGCACTGACCAGGTTCAGATAAGACACATCCCATGCTATCAAAATAATGTTACTGATGATCATGAAAATATATTCTTATTTATTGAACAGCCAGTGTATCAGGCATTGGAGCATACAGTAGACTGTGTGTAAATTACCCCCAATTCTCACAATAACCTTGCAATGTCAGTATTATGACCTCTATTGTATAGATAGGAAGCTTGACACCTAGGACATCAAATGACTTCCCAGATAGTGTTGTAGCTGGGATTTAAAACCAGGTCTTTCTGGCCTCAAACTATGATTGTTCTTTGAACGGTGCTACATTATATCATGTAGAAAAGCATGGAGGCTAAGTGTGATCTAGGATGCAAATGGAATGCAGCTTACCTCTGTGTGTGAGGGGAGATCAAACCCAGGAAGAGTAACAATGGGGGACATTAGAAACTTCATCAGGAGGCAAGATTTGACCTCTACTGGAAGGAAAAAAATGATACATGGAGAAGGTGAAGAAGAGAGATGAGGACACAAATGTCAGTGCTCTGTCTGGAAGCAATGAGTCCCAGGTTGAGGAACTTAGGAAGTGGCTGCACATACCTGTAACGCTTCCTATCACCTGGGCTCCAGGGCCTAAACTGCCCTGGGCTAGGATTTAGTGTGTGCTGCAGAGTTGAGCATAGTTGCCTGCACTCATAGGCTCTTTGTAACACTTAATTAGGTCATTCTTGGATTCTCATTAAAAATGAAGGCCATGGGTTTCTCTTCTGCTATGTTGCTTGCTATATTTGGTCTGAAGGGAGCATTTGCTCTGGGGCAACACTCAGGTACTTATCCACCCATCTAACCATTGTTTCTCAATTCATTTACTTTCTCATTTAGAGTGATGTACCTATCTACTGTATTCTTATCCACCATACCCATATATGCACGCAAAACTATTTCTCAAATACTCAGCTTTGGACCCAGACATACACCCACTCTCAGGCTGGTGGGAATGTCTGAAGAATGCCTCATGCTCATATGAATGGTGGAGCCACAACCTCGTTAGGAACTCAACATCCTGGCAACCACTTTGTTGTCCATGAGGCTCTTTGATTCCAGATCCTCATCCTTTTTCTTTAGATATTTGATGTCCACTCCCACCTCTGACTCACTCACCTCCTCACACTCTTCAGATATCCTTATCACCTTCCCCATCCTTCCTTATCCAGTCCCTTAAAGGTCTTGCTACCTGTGTCCATCTTTCCTCCTTTATAGCACCTTTCACACTGAATTTGCCACCACTCTCATCACATCCTATTCACCTAAGTGCCTGTAGTCTCCTCACATCAATTCATGAAAATACTGATGAATTTTCCATGGCCTCCAGGTGGCTGAACCCATAGGACTTTTTCAGTTCTTTTCTTGCTTTCTTCAGATCTTGGTAAACATTTTTCCTCTGTGCTCTTCAGCACTCCACCTTCTCTGCAGTCCCCTTCTTTCTCTCTCTGTTCTTCTTTTCCTTTCTGCCTTAATTTGTAAACCCAGACTCATTATCCTTCTCTACCATGGAGCAAGCTTTGCCATCAGCATGGTGCAGTGGTTAGAAGGGTGGACTCCAGTCTCATTACTCTTTGGATTTGTGCTTATGAATCTTGCATTCCCAACTCCTAACTGGACAAATTATGATACCTTGCTGGTGGATGACCAGTACTAGATAAACATTCCATTGTCCAAACAAGAAACCCAGATGTCACCTCCACATTGCGCCTTTGTCCCTCACCTTCTCCTTTAATCTAGCACCAAGGGTCCTGATCTTCTGATTGCTTTCCAGAGCTTCTCCCCTTTTTTATTTTCTACAGGGCTGCCTTAGTTCAGAGACTCATGTAGGGTTGGCATCTTAACTGTTCTATTTGTTCTCACTTTTGCTTTCCTTGATCCAGTTCTATTTGGAAGCCAAAGTAATCTTTCTAAAAAACAAATATGACCTCAATGCTTAAACCCCTACTTGGATTGCTACTGCCTTTAGGATGGAGTCCAGAAGCATGGAATGGAGGGTCCTCTGAATCTTCTCTCTTCTTCATTCTAGTCATGTTTCCTACCACCTACAGGTTTCCCAATATCTATCCTAGGACCCAGCCATACAATTTCCTTAAGGTCTCCATTAAATGTAAATTCAGATCTTCTGGATGAGGCTCCCTGGTACCGAATGCCCCAGAAATCTGCACATTTGACAAGTACCACACCAAGTTAGCCAGTTTTCACCATCTATCTTGGTAATCCTTATCTTCCCCTCTTCTCTTTTTCCAGCTACCTTTTGGCCTCACACACTGAACAGGGCCAGGTTTTTTTCCTGCAAACTTGTGTAACAATAGATATGATTGTCAGCCTCCCTGGGGCTGGCCAGGTTTTTATGAAGTTAGACATATTTGTCTTGATGTTTAGGAGCGAGCATGAAATTCAAATCTGTGTGTTGGCATTCCACAGGCTGGGCCTTTAATATTCAATGACATAACTTCATTGCAGTTTTGACAACACTATATAGAAGTTGTGCTTACCATTGAAAATTAAAGCCACTGAAAGCGTTGACAACAGCAAAATTGTGAATGCTTCCCAGCTCCTGAAGTGATTGCTATTCCAGTTTGTCTAGAAGTGCTTATTGTGTTTGTAATACCGTCAGTTCCACTTAAAGATGACTTGAAGTCGATGCCATACAGGTAAGTACCAAAAAAATCTCTTCCTTCCTCTCTCCACTCCTGTATTGCCTCCCCATGATTTTTCTGCTAAGGGTCTATTTTGCATTTAGTTACAGAGACCCTGATTCTCTCAACTTCTTGGCCAATTGAAAGCATTTTTCTTTCAAGTTGCCAGGTTGACCAGACTTTCTTTCTTTTTTTTTTATGTTCACTTTCCTTTACTTCTTTTTCTTTTACTTCCATGTGAATTTCAGGGAAATTGAGTTATAGTGATTTACTGCACAAATCCTGTATGTGTGTGAATAATGTCTTCTTGTGTGTAAAGCAAATCTTGAGTGGGGTGTTGGTGAGGATTTGGATTTGACTATCTTAGGAAGGATTATTTGAAACTAATGCAAAGAATAGGGAGAGACTATTAACTGACTTTGGGTTGAATCTTTATAATGTCAAAATGGTGAAAAGAAAACTTAAATGTAATTACTTAATTGTAATCTGCCTCTCTGTGTTGGTAGTTATGCAAATGAGTTGACACTGTTGACAGTCATCTTCTTAGGTTCGTTGCTTGGTTTGGTCTTTGAAGGAGATTTCTTTTCCTGTCACAAGTCAAGGGAAGGTGATTTTATGAGAAAAGAAAAAAAGAAAAAAATATATATTTAGCAGCAGTTTTTGGCTGGGCTGGGTTTGAACTCACCACCTCCAGCATATGGGGCCAGTGCCCTACTCCTTTGAGCCACAGGCACCACCCCCAAGAAAATATTCTTTACACAAGCCTTTCATCCTTAAGCAAGCTGAGATTCTTGGTATGCAAAACTATAATGCAATAGGATTGCTGAGAGGACTGTCTGGGATGCTGAAAGCCATAATCTTGGTAGGCTTTGTGGCTGACAAAAGGTGACGTCTGTGGAAAGCATCCAGCAAGAGAGAGCAGCTGTATGGTACCCACACCAGCAATCTGGAAGCTAGTGTGGAGGCTGTAACCTCTTGCTTACATTGACACCCTTCTCATCGTAATTCACTGTCCCACTTTTCCAGAGTGAAAAGTTTCCCACCATGGACTATAAGAATTCTTTTCCTTTTCCAAATAGCCCCTTTGGAGTATGGACTATAAGAACCACATATTGATGGAGTGAAGCACTTTGGAGTGATTTGAATGGTGGGCCACCAGAGTGCAGAAATCTGAATGCTATTTTCTTCCTGGATGTTTCATAATTTCTCACAGTTTGGCATAACCTTTGTTGGTCCTGGACTTTTCTGAAAGACCATGCCATTAACTGGAGACTTGTACTCAGATAACCTTCCAAAGAGGCCCTTATATTTTGAGATACCTTGTTTGCAACTTGTCAGTAGCCTAGGGAGCCTTTAATAAGTTGTTGGTGCCAAAAAAGTTCAATCAAATTAGGAACATTCTAGATTTTACCATTTTTTTGTATATTTAAATTAAAGAATTTGTTTGCTTTTTATTACTTTTCCTAGTCAACCCATATCCTGGCTTGTTGGCTTGTTGGCTGGTTTGTTCATCTCCTTAAATGACCCACATGCATTTTGGTCTCATTTGCTACGTGTGTTCTCTTTCTGTGACTATGTATGAGATGAATGTTGCACTTTTTGGGTGGATTCCACTTTTGTGACCATTTCCTGAATTTTCACCATGAAATTATTTCTTTCTTATACTACTATTTTATTTTAAAAAGTTAGAATTTTGTTCAGAACTTTGAAATACATACATATGGCATTGTTCAATGGAACTTCTAACATGAATGATTTTAACATATCAAAATTCAATTTTATTTTTATTTCCTGACATTTGTGTTAAACTTAATTTGTGGAAATAGTTTCTTCTATGCTCAGTGAGATCCTTGGCAGGTCTCAGGGCTTCTCTACTAATTTTTAGGTACTAGACAGAACTATGGCCATTGTTGTTGGTCACAGATCCAGGCTAGAGCCAATAAATGCTATATCTAGCCTCATACAATGCTCAAAACTCTGGATTGGATTTAGAATTACATATTCTTTCCTGGCTTGACTTGGACTGCTTCAGGCTGGAAACCTGGAGTGGCAACCAGGCATGGATCTTTGGCTTTCTCTCTTTGCCCAGTTCCCAACCTATCTTCTCCCCATCTTGGTCGTGAGCTGGATCTCATAAGAACAGAGGCATGAGAAGGAAGAGAATTGAATGGATGAGATAGTATCTGCTTAGCCAGGGCTTCCTGGTCTCTGGTATTGGCCAAAGGATAGAGTTGATTAATTCTTGAGGGCACTTTCATATGGAATCTTAAGAGATTCCCTGTATGATCTTGTGACCTGACATTTCTGTGACCCCTAATCTATTAGACACTTATGTTACCGTCCATTGCCGTGGGCACTCAAGGGTACAACTCTAACCTCTTTCTGCTGAGGATATGACTTCTTAGAAGAAGTTGCCTAAAGGCAGATCAATTGATCAGGATCTCAAGAAGGCTCACCACTTGACCCACACCTGGTCCATGAGAAACACTCATGCATCCCTTGTTCTATTCTACCAATCCTGGTGAAGCAACCTTTCCTGTTGGAGCAGTTGGTAACTCCAATTCCATCTTTACCTGTAGATTTCCAGTTGGGGTAAGACCTGGTTCTAGTCCTTTTAATCTCCTTAGGTATGAGGCAGGGCATGGGGAGTCCTCTGTGTCTTTAAAGTGCAGAAATACATTTCAAATTTCTTCAAGTGTTCCCATTGGAGAACCTCTCATGAGGCCTAGGGAGGGAAGATAACATTTTTTCCCACTCTTTCCAAATAGGTCACTGAGGCGAGGGGTCTCAAAATTGAAAAATTGTGTTCAGTTTCTCTTCCTTTATAAATTCTGCAAAAAGGGGCAGGGTTGAATAATGATGTAGGGAGTGTCTCACTTTGTCTTGGTTTACCTGCTTCCCTCTCAAGGGCCATACAGTTTAGAAGAGGGGTGAAACCAAATGAGGATAAGGTCAAAAAATAATAAAGAAGGTGTTACAGGCAAGTAGTCCTAATCTATACAGACATTTAACATGGTAGCTCAAGTTAGGGTCTGGGAGGTGGTGGAAAGGGGGAAACAGGAAGAAATCATGAGTGAGTGTATTCAAAGCTTTCAGCTTTAGTCTTGTTGCTGTCTACTACTCTCCTACTTGAAATTCAAGACTCAAACACTCTGAGATGATGAGCCAAGCTTCAGGGATTCTCCTGGCTGAGAAAGACTGGCTGAGAAAATGCATCCATGGTCCAGGCAGCTCTGGTAGGGAGGAGCTGAAGATGATGAAATACACTGCTTATATTAAATGCCATATGCATATGAACCTTGTTTTATTAGCCTACATGTGTTTTGGGTCAATTCTAGAAGCCTCCTTTGATACACGGGAGAAGAAGTACACTTAGATCAATAGCATTCACTTTGCAGAAGCATTTAGATGCCCCATTGATCATTTGTTCATTCCACATGTAATATACACATGTGTCCACCTCATGCACCGTATTTTTCAAGACTCCTGCAGTCATTGTGAGAGACGGTAAAATCTCTCCAGTAGCTCAAAAGATGAGAGAATATGGGCAATAATTATACTTCTACTGGAGACAGTGTAATAGTACATGTGAATGTCAGGACAGAGAATACCTGGTTAGTTCAACAATAAGACAGATGCCTTACTGCTGCCATAGTCCAGGAAAATTTTACATGCAGTTGGGAATCAACTGTGTCACACCCTGAACTTCACCATTTTGCTGTGTGCTGACTTTCTGGCTGGGCTCAGTCATGGCCCCTGGGTTCCCCAAAGTCATAAATATTGATCATATTCACCACTGGCCAAGATTTTAACAGGGTCTCTGCCTAACCATTCCTTACATCCAAGGAGTCCAACACTTCCAGAATTTTTCTGCTATGCTTAATAAATACCTAGGGCATTTCCTGGCACATGGTAGGTCTTCCCTAAGGATTTATGGGCTGATTAATGAGAAATTATGAGGGAACTTCTGATATCATGCTGATGCATGCTACCTCTGGCTTTGACCCTGACTGGCAGGGTACCCAGGAGGCTGTATCTAGGAAGACAAGGCCAAGACACCAGGAGTGGTCCTACCAGGATAGAAGTGTCCCCTGAGAACCTTTGTTCTTTGGTTATTGTTCTCACCTTCCTGTTTCAGAGTTTTGGGCTTGGGGGCTTCCTTGGGAGATCTGTTTCACAGTCTCTCTCCTTCTGGAGGCAAATCAGTATCTTTGTTTTAAAACTCCCACCAGGCTGCCTCTGGGGGTGCTTTACATCCAGGGTGGCTTTAGGGATAGAGTGACAGAGAACTCTTGCCAGAAAGTTCCTCCTTATGTGCATACTAAGTTTCTCTAGCTGGAACTGAGGATCCTTTTCTCCATTCCTGGTTCTCCTGGGACAGTCCCCCTTACCTCTTTCTGGCAAGTGGTCCCTCCCCGGGTGCATTCAGGGCTTAACCAGGATGTTCTTCTTGGCATTCTGCCTTCTGCTTCTCCTCACTGCTACCTCCCTCCCCGGAGTCAGCCAGTGACATTCCAGGGTAAAGGCAAGATGTTTCTATTTATGCAAGGAAACCACTTTCTTCCTCAAAGATTGGGAGCCCCTGCAAGTAGCCAGCTGACAGGGTGCTTCCCTGGGGTGGAAGATCCCCAGGGCCCTGAGCTCACACTGCCAGGTGGCTTACCTGTGCGCCCACACCAGAAAGCAGCAGAGCTTAGGCACTCCACTCCAGACATGGCTTCCTGTCTTCTCTCCAACAGTCTGAGAGGTTTCTGAAGTTATAGACTTGAATCTGCTGTTTAATTTCTAACCTCCCATGGCTCCCAATTTAGGGCTCGCCTATGGGGTCTAACCACTCAATTAGGACAAGCCTTAAAGAGGTGGCTGCTTTTACAGTGCTGAGGGAGGTGGCAGCAGGTCCCAGCCCAGGAAGCTTTCATGCCTCCATGATGGCCTCTTTCAGGGGTTTCTTTGTCAGGTAGCACCTTGGTCATCATTAATGCTATGGCGGCAAATATCAGACAGCTTGAGGACAATGGGCTAGGCCACCAGGAGGAATAAAGGAAAGCTAATAGTAGAACTGAAGGCCACAAAGAAAACCTTCCCTAGTTTTGACGTGTTCTCAAGGTGACCCCTGTGGTCCATCACAGTTCTCTCTGCAGGTTTACACCAACCACTCTAATTTCTAATAATATGAACAGCTACTCTTATGAAACACCTTGAGACAGAGTAGTTTTTATTTCTACTTTATAAATGAATGAATGGAGTCTCAGAAAGATTAATGATCTTCCCAAGTTGGCACAGTCCGTGGGTGGTGGAGCTGGTACTAAATCCAAATGTGATCCCTAAACTGTTTTTCTATACCACATTCATTCTTTCCCTACTATACTCTCTCTCTTGCTCTCTCTCTCCATCTCTCGCTCTCGCTCTTTCTCTCATTTGAACTTGGTGCTGAAATGAATTTTAAGCTCAATCAAGAATACTTATTTGTCTGGGCTATTCATTTGCTTCTGCTAAGAGTCAAGAAAGGGAGCAGGGGAATGGTAGGCATAGCCTGGTACACATTTTGTGAGAGACCCACAAGGTTTGTACACTCTGATTCTGTTCAATCTCTTTTCTCCTTCCTGTTATTGGCAACTGTCCCTTAAGCCCGTCTGTTCTGCCTCTAATATATTATGCTGATATTTTATTACCAAACAATTACATCCACTAATTTGAAAAGGAAAGGAGCAGGAAATTGCAATTATAAGAGTAAAAGCAATGCTCTTTTATTTCTCCCCTTTATGCATATGAAATATAGTTTGTCATTGCTGCAAAACAGACTTTCCCCCTCTTCCATGGCTCTTCACTGCCTTGTCTTTAATAATTGAGCACAAAGCAGAGCAATAATTTGATTCCTGATAACAGAAGAGATATCCATGGATTTGCAGTATAGAGCCGTTCCTCTTGGAGATATGGGGCCTGCCACCATTCCTCCATGGGAAAAATTATACTTTATGTTGTTTCCCTTGAGTACCTTTCAAAGTATTCTATACATCCATGGTCCTTTATGTAGATTAATTATTTGTTCACAATTATTGTTTCCTCTCTGCCTTTGCCATGCTTTCCCGCCTCATTGACTTTGGGCTTGTCCAAGACTTGCTGTGGTCAATGTAATGTGAATAGACGTGATGTACAGCTCATTTAACTAAGCAGAAGTTTTGGAAGTGCCTGCAATATTTGGTCCTGCATTTCTTGAGCAACGCATGGGAAGGAGGCTGCTCCATTTAGGTCCCTGAGTGATTATGCTGCACAGAAATGCCCTGCTGACTCCTGATGGATATGTGGTGAGAGCAAGAAATAAACATTTGCTGTTTTAAGCCACTGAGATTCGGAGCTGTTTTTAAATCACAGTACAGCCCAGCCCATCCTGACTGTTCTATCTGTGATCTCATTTATTCTCATTGCATCCATGGGATGGAGAAAAGGTTGATCACATTGGGTTGTGTCAGGGAAAGAGCGTGTGATGTGGAATCAAAGGGACCTGTCTAAGAAGGCTTTTTCTGACATCTCTGGCTGTGCAGGCTCAGCCAAGCAAGTGGATCTCTCTGAAATCCTAGTTTTTTTTCATCTGTAACAAGGGAGTAATAATACTTACATTGAAGATACCTGAGGATCAGAGTCCATGTATGCCAAAGCCCCAGCATAGTACCCATCATAGCATAAGCAACGAATACAAGACAGATGTTTCTAAGAAGTGTTATTATTTTAAAATCCCTTTTTGACATTATTTCCATTGAACAGATGGGAATGCTGAGCCTAAATCTGCTACAGGGACCTGCCCAAGCTAATTAAATAACAGAGCTGAAACACAATTTTCAGACTCTGAGTCCAGAGCTTTCTCCCTGGACTAATAATTATTGCCTGAGTCCACGCCTGGAATTGCACTAGGGAGGATAGGGGGATAGGGGGAGGAGAGAAGGTGTTAGGAATAAAAATATTGCTCCTCCAAGGAGTGCAAAGTTTACATAGTGAAATGAGCTAAATAACAGTTAGTTCCAAAGAAGTACCTGGTTTATATAAGGCACACAGTATTCTGAATGCATCAGAATCACCAGAATAGCGTATTAAAATGAAGATTCCCTGCTGCTACCCCTAGAGTTTCTACTTTAATACATCCTATAAGGGAAAGTAGAGCATAGTGTGTTTTAACATTAGATTCCCTGGGTTCAAATCTCTCTTCTGGTGCCCATGAATTAATTACATGGTCTTTAGCAGTTACATAACCTCTCTGTGACTCAGTTTTTTTCATCTGTAAGATGGGGCTAACGACAACAGTTGTCTTAGATACTACAAGCATAAAATTAGGTATTATGTCTCTGCACATAGCATTCAGCAAGCACTTAGTAGGTGCCATCCATTAGTATATTGATGCAGAGTTTCTGCAAAGCAGCAGTCCAGAAACTTTACTTAAGAAACAGCCCAGAACAACCCATTCCTCTGGTGTTCCAGCTGAGAACCCTTTCCTGGGGCTTCTTGAGATAACAGCTTCAACCCTTGCAGGGTCCACAGGGGGAGTTTCCAATGATGGGAACTTTGATTGTGTGGGTGTAGTGGGACTAGCAGCGCATCGTGATGACTCTAAATGGCATGTATGCTGTTGCCTTCTGCTTGCCTGTGCAAATGTTTGCCCCTGGGAGAAGACTTTCATTAGCAAACTTCATTTGGGAACCATCTCTGGCTCCCAGGTGGGCAGCAATCTGGAGAAGTGCCTGGTGTTTGGTGGCCCAAGGCTGGAGTCAGGGCTGGATCTGTCTCAATTGGAGTGTTTCATTTACTGCTCTTGCCCTGTGCCAAACACCTTGTTTTGCCCCTTGTTAATCATCAGATATTAGAGTTCATTAGAATCACATTTACCAGGAGAGAGGTTTTCTTCTTCTTCTTCTTTTTTAATTTTTTTGAATAATTCGTGTCCAAATTAGAAGGATTGAATATGGTGTGTTCATCCACTCCAGCAAGAGCTATAGGTGAAAATCTGGTTTCTCAGGTGAGGCAGAGACCAGACTGCAGGGAACCTTCCACAGCCCAGCCTGTCATGGCTGCCAGGGACTGTCTGACTCAAGGCTTCCAGGCCGTTTTTCCTGTTTGTCTCATTTGCCTGTACTGGCTCTCCAGTTTGTCTTACTCTTCAAGAGCTGCCTTGCTGTCCTGTGGGGAGCCCTCAGCAAACCATCTTCCCTCAACCCCAGAGGTGGAAATCTGGGCTATGGGAAGGCAGATCAGATCTTCTTTAGGGACTGCATATCTCAAGTTAGAAGGTTGTCTGTTCCCTGGGCCAGGAGGCTGCTGCCATGTATGTTCTGTGATCAGCACAGAAGGAGCTACAGAGATTGACAGAGTAGGCTCTTCCCACCAGCCTGACTGCCTGGGTTGAAATTCCAGCTGCCCAACTACCCGGGGGTGGTGACTTCAGCTGGTAACTTCATCTCCCTATGGCCTCAGCATCCTCATCTGTACAGGAGGTCTGAGAGCTGGCCCTGCTCATGATGTTGTCCTGAGGATAAAGGTGAAAACACAGAAAATACAGAAATACATAAACAGAGAGACACATAAAACAGAAAACTTAAATAGAAACCATTTAGAACGGGGTCCATCTGACATTTGATAATCTCTCAATTAACATTAGTGGCTATCATTATGCATCCCTTAGATGAGAATTTGAAATTTATGATGAGGTATAGGTTTTATTGTATTTTATCTGTTCAATTAAAAATTAATTCTAATTACATAAGGAATTCATGAATACATTCTCTTTATAAAAAAATTAAAGCACTATAGTGAAAATTAAATATAATTTGACTAATCTCATTCTCAAACTCTTTCTAGCATTTATTAATTTTCAGTTTGGTATTCAGCTTTCTATAATTTTTAAAAAGGCTTATGTATGTGTGTGTACTTGTATATACTTGTCAAAAATAATAGCGTATATATAAATACCTATCTATCATAAATGCTGTCCTGCAGGTCAGCCTTTTTCTCTTAACATTGTATCTTAGAGATTATTTTATTTCAAATTATAGTGATATTTTATATTCATTTTAACAACTTTATACTATTCCTTTATTATGAGGCTATCACATTTGATTTAGCCATTGCTTAATGTTTCCCCCTACCATAAGTGCTGCTATAAATATCTCTGTAAATGTCTCACTCTGTGGATTCATCTTGTCATTTTGCTAAGTGATTGTACAAACCTATACTCTCATCAATTACATGTTTTCTTACAACTTCACTACCTTTTTATTGTGCCAAACTTGATTTTGCCAATCTAAACAGTGTAAAAGAATACAAAAATTGTATGGATGTTTTAATCTGAATTTTTCTTATTTCTTAATACTGATAAAATTGAGCCTCTATATATATTTATTGTCCACTGGCATCTTTTCCTGTGAATGATCTGTTCGTATTTATTGTTTCATTTTCTTTTTCTTTGGCGTTTTGAAGTAATACAACAATAATCCTCCTGTGTTGTATTTGGTGACAATAATTTCTCCCACCCACTGTGTGTTTTGTGTCTTATACACATGCTTAATTTTGATTTAGTCCACTTATACACATCTATCACCCTGCTCCTTGGTGAATTTTGCTTTTGTGTCCTTTTCGTAAGTAGATGTCCCTTTTCTGTGACATCATAAACACATTTTCCAATATTTTCTTCTATTTTTAAAAAGTATTAAGCCTTTCATCCATCTGGGCCTTATTTTAGAAGTGATGTAAAGTAGGATCTAATTTTATGCACTGGAGGTTGAACTAAGAGCTTTACATGTATGATCTCAGGCATTCACACTTTTGAACAGGTAGGCACACTGACATCCGTCTTCCAGATGAGGAAGGAAGTTGAGAGGGATGCAGTCATTTGCCCAAGGTCCCAATCGTTGACACAGAGCAACCACCTGCCATGATATATATGTGGTATCACACAAGTCTTTGCATGCCCAAATGCCTCTCCTAGAGGTCCCTGCAGATTGAACACCAACTGATCACAGTAAGAGGAGGAATTTGGACCTTGTAGGGAAGAGCCTCTTTTCTAAAGGAACTGAAATTACTGAGCATCCTGGAAGACCAGGTCCCCAAAGGGGACAGCGGATTTCTGCAAAGAACAAAGAGTCCCCCAGTCTCAGCTGCACTGCTTCTGTGAATCAGCTTCAGGCCCTGGTATACTGTAGGATGTGGAGGTCTTGGTGGGCATCTGACCTGACAGGGCCCAGACTTCAACAAGTAGAGTGCCACTCCGGCTTTGGTTCCCTCTGTATAGCTCACCTTCATTTCTCTTTTCAACTGGGCCCCTGACTTAGCAAGGCTGAGTGTGTGGTGGAAGTCTTTAGGGAGGCAACATGGGAAGGAGGATGAAGGGAAGAGGTGGCCCTCTGAGGGGAACAGATACTTTGGGCGTGACCCTGCATGTCCCACAGCCTCTCGCCCCACTCCTCCCTGTGGGCTGGAAGCCTGGCCCAGCTGCCCCATCTCTCCCCAAGGATCCATGAACCTCACACTGAGCCAGGCAGTGTGGTGGCTCTCAGAGCCCTCGGCATTTATTATACATCATGTAGACCAGAAAGACACGCAGAATCACTGAAGCAGCAGCTTTGGGCTTGTCTTACCCCCAAAACGGTCTCCCTCCACATGATATGGGACTTTGGGAGCCAAACCCAGAGAAAATGCTCCCTAGGGTAGCATTCTCAGGTCGTGGGAAAGTGTTTTTGACATGATGCTGACACTAAGACCCTCTTAATGCTGGCATCTTCTGACCTGCCTTTCTATCGTGCCTCCACGCCCATCCTCATGCCCTGCGGTGTTCCCACGTTCTGGCTTAATTATACATCTTTGTTATATCCTACCCACTAACAGATGTTATGCTCCTCGAGGGAAGGCTTGGGTTTTTGGTAGGAGATCAGTAAATTCTGTTTAATTTCCTTTTAGAAAGGTACAGGAAGAAAAGTCAATCTTCTTTTTCCTAATAGATCTTTTCTCCAAATCAGGTGATTTTGCCCCTCTCCCCAGAACACAATGTAATCATTCTCCCTCTAAACCTTTGTTCAGGCTGTTCTCATCTGGGTTGCTCTTTCTTCTGTGTCTGAGCTGATGTTTAGACTCAGTGGTGTTGATCTGCTGCCCTCATATCACCTGCATGTCACATGCTATAAAATATGAGGAGAGGGAAGAAGTGGATCTTCCTGTGTAGTTATCTCCCCATGGTCCTAGAGCTGACCCTGTGTGTCCCAGCCTTAGGGGAGGCTGTGCAGAGCAGATCACCAGGTCTATCATCCAAACCAGCCATCTTCAGCTCAGATCCCACTATTACCAGGCACCTCTCAATGGCCCCACACAAGCACACACTGCTTGGAAATCAGTGGGGAGGAGCAGGGGAAGCCCATTGGCACATCAGCCTGAATCAGTAACTAGACTAACTAGTACCTCCTATTGGTCTGTCACTTTGTGGTGGGCGATTTCCTACACAGACTCCTCACTTCTCCTTTTCAGAACCCAATCTCCCATGGGGCTTGTTCCCACATAATTTGTATTTAACAGATATGTTTAAGGGTAAGGTAGCAGGACAATATTCTCTTCACTGAAAGGATTGAATTAAGTACAGTTATAGCATGACACCCTGTAGAGGATGCCAAGAGCCTGATGACCTCTGAGCAAGATGATTTGCAGCTGTGGGGCGGGCCCTCGGCCAATTCGTCCACAGGTGCTCCTTGCAGAGAAAGAACCCAGCCCATAGCTATCCTTGGGCAGCACATAGTCATTATCTAATACTCCCCTCACCTGTCCTGTGCTGTCTCAATAAAAGGCTACTGCGGAGGTTGCTCAGGGCTACCCTGCAATCAAGGTTAGCCTGCTCCTACCAGCTTGTACTTCTAGTCGGGGCTCGCCTGGTTCCTTTCTGCGGCAATCGAGACCAGGGCCATAGGGGCTCCAACAACACCCCTACCTGCCTCACTGAAGGTGTCTTCCTCTTATGTTGGGATTGTTGCTAATTGTATTCCATATTATACACAGTATCCTGGAGGTCATTAGGCAAGGACACAACCTGGATGCCATTGGCAGGGCATAATAATTTCCAATGTTGACAACAGAGAAGCAGATCCTCTGCTGGAAATGGGAACTTAGAGTGAGTGGGGCCTCTATGGCCTTGCTCTCTTGGCTGAGAAGAATATGAGGTTCTCAGTGCCCTTGAATTAGCTACCACGGGTAGGGCTCTGACTGCTTCACTCTACTGTTCTGCCTTGTTAGACTGTCCCAGTGCTCAGCCTCTTAGCTTACTCCCCTCTTGTTATCTCCGAATCTTGTTATGTTCCACTTTGGGCAGAATGAAGGTAAGACTCATCAGACTGTGAATGTGGTATTATGATTCTGGTGTCTCCCAAGGACTGGCTGACTCAGGGGTTGGTGCTGGTATGCAGGAGCCAGCTTGTCCCTTTGCCCTGTTGGGATAGTCTATAACTTTGACAGCTCTAGGTGAAGGGGGTTTATGTCAGAAGGGAGAGGTAGTTTCCTCATCATTTCCCTGTGGGATTGCTTTGGGCAGAGGCCTCCCTTGCTACATTTAGAGTCCATTTATCTCTGACTCTGCGTGAGTTATCCACTGGATTAGAGCATGGTTTGAGAAGAGGGCAGGGAGAACAAATTCTGCTGGAGGCATCCATGGAGATTTCAGGGCTTTGTGTGGCCTTACAATGAATCAGAAGCAGCTAAGGAGAGAGCAGGAAGAGCAATGCCTTTGAGGGCATGTTTTGTCTTCAGAATAGATCTTTGAGAGCAAAGGGTGGGGGCCTCTGGGGAGCAGATGGGAGGTGGAGGGGATGAGGGGCTGTCAGGCTCCAGGGACACATGGAGCCTTAAGGGTGACTAGGAGTTTGGCTTTCTGTCCTTCCATAAAAGGGAGAACATTTCTGAAGGCACTATAGGTTGGTTTGGTAGAGAAACCCCACAAACTCTGGCCAATAGATTTCTGGGGTAAAGAGGAATCAGCTGCACAGCAGAGCTTCCCCAGTCATCTTGGGTTTCCCCAAGTCCCTTGCTGAGGGAAGTCAGTGAGTGCTGAGGGACAATGGGCACTGCTATCAAATTTCGGAAGTGTCCCCCTTGCAGGGGCCCCTGGGACGTGAACTACAGCAATGAGTCAAGTCAGGCCAACAGGAACTTTCAGAGTCCATGATGGGCTCTGCACACCCACCCTCCTTTCTGGGGGTCAGATGACCAATGGACACTGCATAACTGCCCCTGGGGGACCACCTCTGTGCAGGGAAAACAGCCCTAAATACCCAGCACCTTAATAATCAGAGTGGCAGGGTGTGGTTGCTCAGATTCCCAGGGAGTGCAGAGAATGAGCAAGAGGTGATTTGGTCTCTGTGGGTGTGGCAAATGGGCTGGGACAGGGGAAGGTGAGATTTGAATAGGTGGAGAGGACAGAATCCCTTTAAGTCATCCCTCAGAAGGAAAACATCCCAGTGGCTTTTGCAGTGCCATCAGCCAACGCGT
Source organism: Arctocebus calabarensis (assembly GCA_963573935.1). NCBI lineage: Eukaryota > Metazoa > Chordata > Mammalia > Primates > Lorisidae > Arctocebus > Arctocebus calabarensis. The sequence continues at coordinate 4,112 of CAUYON010163275.1, read as the reverse complement.
GGATAAGTATCTTTATGTGCAGAAGTATGTCATCAGGAGTGCTGAAGGCAGGTCAAACCAATGAGAAACTGTGCCCAGTTTTCTCGGGAGCCACCTGCCATGGAAGGCACATTCATTCATTCATTCATTCATCCATCCTGCAGATGCTCACCAAACTCAATGTGCTGGCTTTGTACTAGGTGTGGGGACATTACCCTAAAGAGGAAGTACACGCAGGGAGCCAACTCGGGAAAGGGGTACACCATCTAAATAATGCTAAGAAGTTTTATAAGGCGGAAGTAATGAGACCGGGTGGCATCTGTCTAGGAAGAAGATGAGTGAGAGAAGCAGACTAGCAGTTGACACAACCTGAGTGTCTGCACTGGGCACCCTGTGGGTGGCTGCGGGGGCTTGGACTGTCCTCAGGGGGAGCCCAGCGAGTGAATGGATGCTTGTTACTCACCATGATGAGGGCAGCACCAAATATGAGAGTGCCGAGAAGGAAGGAGGGAAAGAGGGAGAGGGTAAACAGGAAGAAGGTTTCACTAGGAGGCCACCCGTGGTGTGTGCCTGTGTCTTGGAGGGGTGGCCTGAGGGCTCCTAGAAGGAACCCTGTGCCTCTGTGATGCTGATGCTGATGTCCAGAAGACGGAAAGAGCATGGGAAGGAGGAGGAAGAGCTTCAGCTCCCATTCCTGTGACTACTAAGTGTCTCAGAACCAGCATTAGGAAGGTGGGAAAATGGCTTTTTCATGCTGATGCTGTGTGAACAGGTCTCCCAGGGACAAACAAATATACAGTGTTAAAAGATGAAGAGGAAAGGGAGGAAGCTCTCAGTTCTTCGGGCCTGTCTGCTGCTTCCTGAGAACCCATTCTCAGAAGTAGAATGGGGAAAAGAACCTGCTGGAGGGCAGCCCCTAGTGGGGGTTGTGGGGCAGAAGGGGGACATAGGGCAACAAGCAACACGCTGACCATGTAGGCCTCTGGTGTCACACAGAGAACTCTCAGCAGATCCTCCCCCCAGAGAAATCCCTAGAGGCTGAGACCCGGGAAGCCAGTTTTATGAAGGCACCCAGTTCCTAGGGCTCTGATGTGTCATTCTGTTTATGTAACCTGTTGGCAGGGCTAGCTTAAATATCCACGGAGTACAGTTACCTGGTGACAAGGCTTAAGGCCCCTGGCAAAGCCACCCTGCACATGGCCTCTCCCCGTCACTCTGTCATTGCCATTTGAAAGTCTGCCAGAGGTATTTTTCTTGCTTAGCTTAAACATATATCATTTGTGTTAAACCTCACACTCTTTGAGTCTAATTTATGCATTGTTTTTTCTGGAAAGGCTTCCAGAGCTCTCCCTTCATCTTGCCTCCGGGTTCCCAGAGCACTATGGGAAGCAAGATTATTGCACTAAACAAGCCATCCTGCAAAGGGCCTGCTGACCAAAATGCTGTGGTCCCTGCCCCTGACACCTTGAAGTGTCTCATTTTTCCCTTCTCAAGGTACCCAGTGCATGTGTCCGCTCTCTAGACAGCATTCTGAAGGCTGGTATGGGCTCCACTCCGCATCTGGGACCCCAGGCCTGTTCTCAGTTGGTGCTGGCTTAAGGCCCTGGTGCAGAAAACAGATTCAGACTGCATCTCCACAGAGTGACCATGCTCATCGCAACACTCTTTCTTCCTGATAGAAAGGATGCAAACAGGTACAAATACATGGGAACACGATGGGTTCCGAAGGACTGGAATGATCGAGACAGAGATGGACTAAAGCAGAGAAAGAGCAGGGATCACAAACTTAACTCGTTTTCTAATTTTATAACCACCTTCTGTCTCCCAGGACAACCACCACAAACACAATCTCCTTGTGACAACAAAGGCTTTATATCTAAGAACTGGAAAACTGCCAAAGGGATTTCTCCCTAGGGCCCCTTCAGTGGAAATCCATTTGCCCCACAATCCAGAGAATGTCAGTCTTCAATGGGACGCGGAGAGAAGCGACCCAGTTCTCCCTATTTCTTCTCACCCAGAGGACTCAGCCCACAAAACAAAAACATTAAACGTGGGAGGGAATCTAATGGTATGAAGTGGTCACATTCCAGAAGGAAGCAAGAATTCTTTTCCCTATTACTTTTAATTATGGTTTTGGAGAGACATTCTACTGATATGTTAGACCCCTAGCTCTGTGAAAAGATAAGAGAACGTAAATTATTTATTATATACCCCATATCCACTACAGTGCTTGATGCATAGTAAATCCTCACTAATGCTTTTAGGCTGAGATGTTTTGTGGTCATTGTTTAATTTATAGCATCTTAGGGTGAGGTGTGGGAGGAAGTAGGCCTTGGAGTTAGGATAGCCTTGTTGTCTGGGGCAGGCACAGGAAGAGAGGGTTCAATCTTTTAGCAGGAAAACTTGACATTCAATGGGTGCAACTGCTCAAGTTCGTGGCACAAGGAGGGGGACTGCCTGGAGGAGGCAGCAGTCTTTGAAGGCGTGTCTCACATACCACTCTCAGCCTTCGACATGGGCCTATTCCTGTCAGAACCGACCTGGGAAGCAGGAAATACTCATCTTCCTTTTGAAGATGAGGAGGTTGAGTCAGAGTAAAGTGATGATCTGATTCCACTCCAGGCTTTTCACACCTTGCCCCCCTGCTTCTCTCCAGAGTGGGGCCCCGCAGGTGGGCAGTGTAGAATTTGAGGAACCCAGCACAGGTAAAGGGGTTGAGTCAACACTGGGCCATCATCATGGGGGTGCTGGTGCTGCAGCAGGGTGAAGCTCATCCTGGAGCATCTGGATGTGAGGCTGATGATGGAGACAGAGATTCACACACAGGAGCAAGGTGAGAATCAGGCTGAAATCAGGCAGGAAGGGTTCACAGTGACAAACACTGACAGGCCTGAGGTTATGTGTTGGACATATTTTTCTGGGTTCTGTGTTGGACAAATTCTAGGACAAGGATGAACACCACTCTCAGAAAGTTTTCTTAAGTGGGAACTGTCTGAGTAAGGAAATGGAAGAAAGCAGAAACCACCTTATCCGGTAAACAGAGGTGCTCTCTTCCCTTACAGTGAATGCATTCTTTACACCCACCCTGTTTTTTCAGGTCACCTGACTGAAGACAGTGTTTACTCCCAAGGTTGTGTTACATAGTAAGGGAAAGTTACCTGGAGAAGAATTCCGGGGCTCATTAAACAGTGGTCATTGTTTAATTATGGTTTTGGAGAGACATTCTACTGAATGTAGAAAAAGGGGAGAGAATGAGGGAGGGGAGGGAGGGGAGTAAAGAGCAAATTAGAGCCGGATGATGTTTCCTTTTCCTGTAAAAAAGAATCTAAAATAATTGCATCTCTTATTTAAAACATTTTCATTTTTTCATACTTCACTCCTGTTTGTGCAAAGGAATGGGTTAGGAGACTGGGCTCTTAGGAGGGGGGAAACTCTTCCCATGAAATGCATTGATGAGCCCACAGGACTTTTCAGGTCATTGAAGGAATGGGCTGGAACCTAGTATTTACTTATAGTAGAAGATTGCCTTCTATCCCCCTCTGATCTTTAAGCACTTTACATTTATATTTATTTGAACAAATTGATTAGTCTCCCTTTGAGTGTAACTGGAGAAGCTTATCCAGGATTGTTCAGTGCAAGCCCAGTCTGGGAAATGCTTCCTGTTTGTTGGGGGACTTTTGGTGAAATAGGAAAGGAAATAGTGGTATTTCCAAGTTGCAGGATTTGCAGGCAGCAGGCCTACTCCAAGTCTATCTTTTCCTTGAAGTGGTCATTGGCTTAATTCTCTCTTAATCACCATTAATCCAACCTGCTCATAGGACACAACTTCAATAGCAAATTGAGTCTATAGTACAAACAACATATAACAGCTTTTCTTTCCCATCTCTTTGTCATTGGCATTTTAGAAGAGTCCTTAACTACTATGACAAGAATGTCCTGGATTGTTGAATTTCAGGCACTGGCCACAGGCTGATAGTGTAGGCTGGCTTTTCTTTTCTTTTTTTTTTTTTTTGTAGAGACAGAGTCTCACTTTTATCGCCCTGGGTAGAGTGCCGTGGCGTCACACTGCTCACAGCAACCTCCAGCTCTTGGGCTTAAGCGATTCTCTTGCCTCAGCCTCCCGAGTAGCTGGG
>CAUYON010163270.1:0-19376 GCA_963573935.1 Arctocebus calabarensis | reverse complement strand
TATGCAGCCTTAAAGAAAGATGGAGACTTTACCTCTTTCATGTTTACATGGATGGAGCTGGAACATATTCTTCTTAGCAAAGTATCTCAAGAATGGAAGAAAACGTATCCAATGTACTCAGCCCTACTATGAAGCTAATTTATAGCTGTCATACGAAGGGTATAACCCAACTATAACACAAGAATATGGGGAAAGGGACAAGGGTAGGGAGGGGAGCGGAGGGAGAGTAATTGGTGGGGCCACACCTACAGTGCATCTTAGAAGGGTACAAGCCAACCTTACTAAATGCAGAATACAAATGTCTTCATATAATAACTGAGAAAATGCCAGGAAGGCTATGTTAATCAGTTTGATGAAAATAGTTCAGATTGTATATGAAACCAGCACACTGTACCCCTTGATTGCACTATGGTACACAGCTGTGATTTAATAATAGAGACAATAAAATAAAAAAGAAAAGGCAAAGAAAAAGAAATAGATTCAAACATTATTTGTTCTGAAAAAACAAAACATATTAATTTGTATTTCCTTATTTATTTCACCCCTACCCCTGGGAAAAAATTAAATAATACCTGGTATTTACATAAGCATGTATTTTCAAGCAGCAGGTAATACTATACAGATATTTAAGCAAACCTCACCTCATCATGGGGTAATGGTAGGGGTCAGTGTTAGAGAATCATAATAGAAATAGAAAAAAAGCTACAAAATATAGGAATATTTAGGGGTAAAAAGCCAACCATAGTATATTTGATAAAGTCAAAAGCATAACTCAACGAAGGTAATTAACATATCACATTTCCATTGCTACCAATACATACTCTACCTGGAATGTTCCAGCATATTATTTTATTTATTTTATTTTACGTTATTTTATTTTTTGAGACAGAGTCTCACTATGTTATCCTTTGGTAAAGTGCGGTAGCATCACAGCTCACAGCAACCTCAAACTCTTGGGCTTAAGTTATTCTCTTGCCTCAGCCTCCCAAGTAGCCAGGACTAGGGGTGCCTGCCACAACACCTGGCGATTTTTTTTGTTTATTTGTTTGTTGGTGTCATTGATTGTTTAGCAGCCCCAGGGGAATGTGGCCAGAGCCCTAACTACTGAGCGTCTCCACTTATGAGTCTTTTCCTTCCCTCAAACTCCAGCACAAATGCTTCCTCCTTCCATACTAGTGTAGCTTTTATTATTTTCCATTATTTTCCCATTATTTTCTAGTCAGATTAAATTATCCTTTTTCTGAGTTTTTATATTTTTATTTCTACCTCAACTATAGTGCTGAACACGCTGTGTCTTTTTTAAAAATTATTTCTGTATGTGTACATGGTATATGCTCCTATACTGCACTGAGATATTTGAAATTAAGAACTAACATCCAATCTTTTCTGTACGCGTGTCCCTAACGCAGATCCTTAAAGGAAGTAGAGAGTGTATCAGTGTTCTTTTTCTAGAACTGAAACTTGGAAATAAAGAAATTAAATTAGATGCATTCCGGGGCCCCTTCCAGCTCTAAATTCCAGTATGTTACAGCCAGAAGGAATTTATGACATCATCTCATTCAATCTATCATTAACCAAGAGGTTCAAAGTGAGGAAAGGAGGTGACCAAGTGCAGCCCACGTCCCAAGTTCCGCCCCATGCTTCTTGGCCACCCCATGGCACCTTTCTAAACCACCGAATGTCCGAGGGGAATTCCCTTGGTTTATTTCCCTAATTCCAAGCCTGGACCGGATCTCAGGATACAGATGAGCTCCTTGACAGATGACAATAACATATTCAGCTTAACTAGTGTTACCTCTGAACATCACAGTCCTGGCCAAGGACTCTTCACCACGACTGAACTAGTTATTTGGCGTTATTTTAATGAAATTAAAATGGAGAGCAAGTGATGATCCAAGACTAGTGTTTTTCAGATGGTAGAAAGCAATTCCTTAACAGGATATAAAATCAATTTAGTAGATCTCCAAAAGAATTTTTTTTAATGAAACAGAACAGAAAACAAAGTGTGCATCACATAAAGAACACACACTTCCGAGTAAAACTTTCAATCCTACTTGAAAATACACGTACTCAAATATATGTAATAGCCAAAGGGAATTGTTCTTTTTACTGCTATTTAGGTCCAAAATAAGTTTGAAAGTCACTACCATATTCCAAAGTCTACAGTCTAAATATTTACAGCTATAGAACTAATGAACAAGCAGAAAAGACAACAGCCGCTCTCAGAACACTAAGTACATCTCTTCCAGACTTCACGGCCCTGTTTCTCTGAAGAGCTGTGGATCTCACCTGGAAATACCAAGCACCACGAAGTCACATCACCACCCCACACCCCTTCCCCTCATGCTTGGACTACCGAGTTCCAGGTTTCGGAGACAAATTTTCTTTATTCCTACCAACTGCTTGTCGTGGTTCCTCTCTTTCTAAGTTAAAAAGCAAAAACAAAACAAAACAACCACAAACAATTAAAAACACAAAATATGAGAATCAGAACAGCAGAGAAAGAAAAGGTTTCAGGTTTTTTCAGAGTTTTGAAGAAATTTATTTCTGCCTTTCTCCTCTCTCTTTCCTCCCTTCCTTCCCCTCTTACCACTTCTATTTTTCTTTTGCTAAAGGGGGAGACTCAAACTAGCCTACAGAAGCCAGGACACTTAGGAACCACGTCCTGCAGTAGACTTTCAAAATATTTTATTTTCCTTCTACTTCCCTGGCTGGAGAGTCGGGTTGGAGTAATTTTCCCTTTCTCCTGGGGTTGGTTGCTAAGAGACACTGTATTACTTTTCTTTCTCTTCTGACCCGATGACTGTGATCAGCAAAGACGGCCTGCAGACAACATCCTGACACAGCTCTTACAAGATCACTGTGCCTGGTCACTACACCATGGCCTCCTTTAACCCTCTCCTATCTGTCACACCAACATTTCCCAAGTTCGTGATCACACAGGGTCAAAGGATTTCCCTCATCTTTCTTGGAAATGGTGGTTGTGATGGAGCAACTACATCCATCATTATAGCAGCCAAGACACAAATGAAAATGTTTCAGTAAAGCTTCCACACTACCTCCTTACTCTTACTATGATTTTCCTTTCATTTTATAGGTAACCAAGCAGACCACAAAGTGTTCTGAGTTAATCTCAAATAAGGATTAGGATGTTGGCTCGGTGCCTGTGACTCAACGGGCTAAGGCCCCAGCCATGTATACCTGAGCTGGTGGGTTCGAATCCAACCCGGGCCGCCAAACAACAATGACAGCTGCAACCAAAAACTGGCCGGGCATTGTGGTGGGCGCCTATAGTCCAGCTACTTGGGAGGTGGAGGCAGGAGACTCACTTGAGCCCAGGAATTGGAGGTTGCTGTGAGCTGTGATGCCACAGCACTCTATCCAGGGCAACAGCTTGAGGCTCTGTCTCAAAAAAAAGGATAAGGCTGTAAGAACTTTTAAATACCATCATAGCCAGAGTCCCCCGGTCCCAACCCTTTTCTAGTTTACACAGCCAAAGCAAAGCTCATCCCTTGTTTATTTCTAATCCTACACAGCTCTTGCAGAATACCTGAAGTGTCCTTGGTGCTCAATAGATGTTTGCTGAATGAATAAATGAACAAGTGTTATGACAAAGTTTGTGTGTGTGTGTGTGTGTGTGCGCGCGCGCTTTTTTTTCTTCCCATCCCCTGAGATTGTTATCCATTCTTCCCACCCACACATTTCAGGAAAAGGAAAAAGTCATGAGTTCATTTTTCACAGTTCAAAAGCCTTCATAACAGACAGAAATTTAAGCAACAATGGTAAATGCAAGAAAGTAGCAAGGATTCTGGATCTCTATTTAATAGCATCCTTTGTAGCTATTTCCCTGATACTGCTGATATTTTTGTTCTATCCTCCTCCCCAACACAAGAATAACCTGGAAGAGCTGTGTTTTAAACAGTCTTCTTACCACAAGGCCAAATTCATAGACAATTACCTATAGCATATATAAAAGACATCAGGACCCCCAGAATCCTTCCCTGATTGATAGCTAAACTTTTAGCATTAAAGCTTTGTGCATTCTGCTTAAGGCTCAGCTTTCAAGAGAAAAATAAAGTCTCTCTGGCAAGGTTCCATGTTGACATACTTTTATCAAAGATTCAGACCTCTGTCCTTTTGATAACCAGCTAACTAGAGAGGTATATACAGATATATAGAGATAGATAGATATTTGTGTCTTAGTTTGTGTACATTTAACAAAGATTTTTTTGTATAGCATTTAGAAGTTGGCATACAAAATACAGTAGAAAAATTATAGAATTCAAATTTAGACACAGCTACATGCAAATAAAAAAATTCACTATTTATAAGTCCTGATACCAGAGGCAACTTATTTATTCTGTGTCTGAGCCTCGATTTCATTATTTGAAAAATGGAAACATTAGTATCAAATTTCAAATAACACCATAAAGATGATTTATCGGGTACCTGGCATATAGTACAAACAAATTAAAATATTAGCTCTATCAGGAACTATATGCACCTAACAGGAACATGTACTTTGCTCAGGTGTAGGGAAAAGAATGTTTGAAGATAGCAGCCTAAAATGAGAGAGAGCATGAGCTTGTTAGAGGAAGATATTGAGGGTGTACACGCAGGGAGCCCACAGCCCATGTCGCCGCTCAACTAAATTTACAACATTCCACCATTCCACGAGAACGATTTTACTCCATGACTTTCAGGAGTAACCAATTTTACCCAATTTTTTGTAGCTGAATCATGCTTTTATGCAATCTTAGAATAGGAAGGAAGTGAAGAGATAATATTGTTCAATCATGTTGTTTTACAACATGGGAAACTCAGGGTAGTCTGTGGATTCATGTAGGATTTAAATGGCTTTAGAGGCAAAAGGGGATGTGTCCGTTCCATTCCCCCACTCCTCCAGTTAGCTCCTCCAGTTAGCTCTCGCCATGTTCCCTGAGTTGCCTTTTTGATTGGCCGCCACCTACTTTTTAGGGTGGCTAAGGTAAAGCTACCTTTATTCTGGCAAGACCTTATGTTTTCCCCTTTCAACTGAATATCCACACATAATTCCATGATTAGATTCAGGATAAAGTTAACCTTTAGGATGGATACTAGCTTTAGCTAGAAATTGTGGCTCTCTAATACTTTGGGAAAGAAGTAACAGATGCTAAGGTTGGATTTATTTTTGAAGGTATAAAGGCTGAAGGGTGTTTCTATCTTAGTTACCAACTTCTAGCTACAAACCTTTGGTCCTTCCAATCCCTCTGTAATTCTGGCTTTGCCCTTCCTCCCCCCACTTCCAACAACACAGCCAACTAAAGCACTGGTCTATTAGCAACTTGTCTCCTGGCAGCTGTTCCTAACTAGACAATGAAAATTTCACGGGAGTCCTCAACACAAGTTCTAAGATGTGTCCTCAACCTCGTACTGACCATTTTCCAGCGTGAGAAGGTAATAATTCTAGATAACAATTTCAGTCTAGAACTAACAATATTTTCACACAAATTAAGTTTTCTCTAGATTATAATCAATACAGAACAGACTGCAGGAGATGAGCAGCTTAGGGATACTATAAATTCACCATTAGCAAAATATGATGCCTTGAAAAGCCCTGCATTTAAGGGAAGTATGGCTGTAGCTCTCTGAAAGAATAAAATTACCTGGAAGCTTAGAAACTTCAGAGAAAAAAAATTCTTAGTACTGGTTCAATGAATTAGAACAAATAAAATTTATATACCAAAAAATATCTAAACCTGGGGCAGGTTGCAGAGGGTGGGGAAGGCTCATAGTCATCAGGGATGGAGCAAAGGTCAGTTTTATTGAACTTGGCCTTACATCTGTCAGGCTCAATTGAGTTATGCCTATGCCTTCTCAGTCTGACACACAAAGATGTTCAGAAGCTCTAGGAGATGATCTTGCCAGTGCATCCTCTCCAGATGTCTATGGATATTGAATCATCTGCATCTATTACTCTAACTGTATGTTATTTACATCCCAAACAACACATGCTATAATAAATCACAAAGGTAAGTGTGAGAGTGCAGTGACGGATGCCACTTCATCACCTTGACTGGGTAGGTTGAGCTGAAAGAGTCTTACTCACTTCCAATCAACCAATACGCCAGTCACACTACAACCAAACAGTGTATTATGGGTATAGTAGAAGCACCTAAAACACAAATCACAACAAATTATTGGTACAGACAGAGACATTGTAGCATATTATTATAGTTTCTTTAAAAAATTGAAGAACTTAAACCCACAAATCAGATAAGCCAAGGAAAGATGTCTAAAGATTCTATCACATGGTAATTCTGATACTTTTCTTAATCTTAGTTGTCTTTCCAGTTATTTTTTCTAAACTCTATATTTTCCAATGTGTTTCCTCAAAATCTATATTTACTCAAGTTCCAAGAACTCCAACTTATTTACTCAACTATAAATAAATTCTATTTGTCCTAATCAAGCTACTTAATCTGATCACAGAAAAGTTTAAATCCATTTTTTGATCTTCTTACCCTTGGAGACTCAGTATTCTTTTTCATTTATAATAAAGGAGACTGTACTGTCTACAACACACACATTATTTTTTAAAAACCACAGTGATGCCACATAGAAAAGTCTCAATAAGGGAGCATGACAAACTGAACTGAAAAATGTAAAGATTTGTCAGGGCTCTTGAGCATTCATTTAAGAAAAGAAATTCTGCAACAAAAAATACCCAGGTGTTGTGGTGGGCACCAGCAATTCCAGCTACTTGGGAGGCTGAGGCAAGAGAATCGCCTAAGCCCAGGAGTTGGAGGTTGCTGTGAGCTGTGACGCCACAGCACTTTACCAAGGGCCATAAAGTGAGACTCTGTCTCTAAAAAAAAAAAAGAAGAAGAAATTCTCTGGGAGACGTCACCATCCTCTGCATTCAGTAGAATCATGTTCAGTTCTAGACCCTCCCAAAGTAGGATTTTCAGGATAGACTAGATTTGGTCAGTTTAAAGGAAGGAAGGTGCACAGAGTGACGGAGGTCAAGTCTATTTTGCAAAGCCTGATGGGCTTATTTATAAGGGGAAGAAGAATCAGGCTGGCTCTTTGTGATCTGCAAGGGCAAACATGTAGATTTGAAAAACAGAAGGCTTCACCTAAACACGAAGAAGTAATTTTAATCAAAAAATAACATGGGCTCGGCCCCTGGAGCTCAGGGAGTAGGGTGCCAGCCATATACCCTGAAGCTAATGGGTTCGAGCCCAGCCCAGGCCTACCAAACAATGACAACTGCAACCAAAAAATAGCTGGGCTTTGTGGCAGGCACCTGTAGTCCCAGCTACTCAGGAGGGTGAGGCAAGAGAATCGCTTAAGTCCAAGGGTTTGAGGTTGCTGTGAGCTGTGATGCCCCAGCATGCTACTGAAGGCAACATAGTGAGATTCTGTCTCAAAAAAAGAAAAAAAAAGGAACATGGGTAACCATATAAAGTATGTACCCATTTCCAACACACAGTAAAGCCAAAGCCAATTTAGGATTACCTAACAGTACAGCCTCACTGTGGGGCTACTGCTAAGCTAAGCCTCCTGTCCTTCTAGACCAGCAGTTCTCAACCTGTGGGTAGTGACTCACAGGAACTACATTAAAGGACCGCAGCATTAGGAAGGTTGAGAGCCCCTGTTCTGGACTAAGTTTGAGTCATTACTTTGGTATTGTCATTGTTGTTATGAGGATATATAACACATAAACCTCTTATTAAATTTGCACCTGGGTATTTCAAAGTTTATTCTCTATGTCAAAGGGACTCACTTTCACTGCATTGTCTCGAGTATTGTCAATTAAATGCAGCAGGTTTATAAATTTAATTTGATTTGAACTATCTTAAAAATGTCATAAAGAGGGTGGAGCCTGTGGCTCAAAGGAGGAGGGCGCTGGCCCCATATGCCAGAGGGGGCGGGTTCAAACCCAGCCCAAGCCAAAAAAAAAAAAAAAACCACACACAAAAAATAAAAAGTCATAAAGATACTTCAATTCAAATTACATTTATAAATAAACAATGACTAAAAATTAATAAATAATTCGTATTTGTTCAATACACAATCATTAAGTGCTTCTTCTGTGGCATGGCCATATGTCAGGTACTGTCAATTCAACAGTGAGAAGCACAGCATTCCGCCTCTAATTCAGCCTAGTTGAGAAGGCACCTGTAGTGTTATTTGTTTGTCTGCTTGCTCTTCATTACTCCTTTCCCCAGAGATTTACAACTTGAAAGTGCAGAACAGAGAGGTCTTATCTAACAAGGAGATGCAATTGGTTTGTAAGAATTTTTGTCTTTGTTTTGTTCCTTTTTTTGCAGGGTAAGTGCTGACGATGTTAAGTTCTGACTCACTCCATGAGTAGGAATTTTAATTTCAGAAACTAATAGATAATCCCATGTGTTATGAAGGCATAATTCAAATAAAAATAAAGACAAATGTTCAAAAAACCAGAACTATCCAAAGCCAAAACAGGCTGTTTCAGTTTCCTGCCCTAGAAACATTCAAAATAATCCTGAAAAACACTTTCAGAAACTTGAGTAGTAACTCAAGTATCAGGTGAGACATTGACCTACCTTAGTACTTCTGAAAATTGAGTGTTAAAAAAACAGTACTGACCCCAGACCAGTTATACCAGCATATCTAAAGGTGAGATACAAGTCTTTCATTTTTTTTGGAAACTCCCCAGGTGGTTATTTTTACTGTTAAGAGGGCAGAGAATCACCGTGAACATTTAAAGCCCCCTGCGATATAACACTGGCTGTAGTTTAGGAATTTTTCAGAATTGCAAGCCCTAAAGTCCAAGGAAAATATGTTAAGGGACATTGGCATAACCCTTTTTACATTAGTAAGATCACCAAAGGCTTATGGCTGTTAACAAAGCAGTTCAAGTTCAATGATGTGCATGTGTGGAGAAAGATCAGAACCAGCCAACTGGATGAAAAGAGACAAAAGAGAACACACTCCGTTTGAGATTCCAAGATCATTACTCTACCCAGCTCTGCACAGAATAGCTGTATTAAATAAAGTATGCATTTGTAGGTAGATAGGCATTTTGGTTTTTCTCTTCTTTTTTTTTTTTTTAATTAATCAGGGAACTCCCTACTCACAACTCCACCTCTCCCAAAACTGTGTGTAGTGTAATGAGATGTTTACAAAATTCAATGGGATTTTGGGAAGACTGACAGAACAGACAGCCTAGCAAAATTTTTATGTCAAGGCCAAAACTGTGGCTTTGGGTATTAAACACGGTCCTAACAAAGGCATGAAAGTAAATGGCAGGCAGAAAAGCCCCCACTGGATATCTATGATTTCTAAGTACCATAATCTGCTAATGCTAAAACAACGCATTTTGAGTACTTGAGGTTGTTGTGTTTGAAAACCAAGCCATTGAACCTTGATTTTTTTTTTTCCCTACTGCTTCCTTTTCTGTTTCCTGATCATTAATTACTGATGACTCCTGATCAAGGTACCCTACCACAAAAGGGAACAATGGTGATAATATTGTCACAACCCTGGGAAGGGAAAGGTCCACCTCTACCCTGCAGAGGCCCAGGGGAAGAGAAAGGTAAATGGGGAATAGAAAAGTAAATGCATTGGTCAAGGCCAGAGTAAAATCTGGTATCATCCCCAAGAGAAAAATGCAGAAGTTCTGGCTCTCAGCATTTATTGTTAACCACCAGTGTTTCTCACTTCCCCTGCAAACAGAGTTGACTTTGGCCAATGAGGGAAGAACGAGTTTCACAAACAGTTATCATCACAAAAAATAAGGGTGGAGTGCTAAGGAGCCAGAACTATGGTGCACTGCCTTCTGAGTACAGAGTCATTGTTAGGCTTTAAAAAGAAATTGAGTTGTTGCTTCAACATTTTATGAGATGAATAACATCAAGTTGGTAATTATGGGTTGCATTTGTGTAGCTGAATCTTTTAAGAAATACAAAAAGCTTAAGAGGATGGGCACAGGCCAACTTGACCCCCAAAATTAACTTTCAAGATAGAAAACCTGCCATATGAGCTCCCAGAAATGAGCCAGGTGAAGCAAGGGGTTTTCTATGGTTATTAATTGCCATATTACCATTGTTGTCATCACAAAAGTCAATAGAACATGGGGGACACAACATGGTGTGTTTTCAGAAGAGACAGGCCAACTGAGGTGGGAAATGGACTCCCTGAATCAGAACCTATTGCTCCTTAAGGCTTGGGTACTGGCTGGACTTAACACAGCGGCAGGCTCCGGTTGAAGGGATAATTCTTCTTTTTTGAAGGGAGGTAGAACAGAGTAATTGCCAGATGTTTGCAATTTTAGCTATAAAAAGATGGCTGCTTTCCATTCCTGAGTATCTTAGGACTTTTTCTTTCTACCCAAGCTATTGTGGCTCACTAAAATAGGCCACTGCACTGATGAATCATCATTCAAAACTGCAATAATGGAAGCAGAACAAATATGACATTTTAAATTCACAAAAAAGAAAAATAAATAAAAATGTATGGGTAATACTAAGCAGCAGACAGCATGTTGCCTTTTTTTTTTTGGTTTTTTGTGTGTTTTTGTTTTTGTTTTTTTGTGAGTAAACCTTAATTTTGGTTCCGAAAAGTTATGCTTAAATCTACCCAAGACTCCTTTCTACCTATAGGACCCGGTACAAGAAATTCCATCAATGAGCCTTAATCTCCTCAACTACAACTAGGGACACCAACAAACCCTATAAACCAACGAACCCTATTCACCTCCACACCCTGCCTTATGTGTGGCAGAGAAGCTGTGCCCAGAGAAGCTGTGCAAATATTTGTTGTGTGGATAACAAGGGAAAATATATGTAAAAGTGGGAAACCATAATCATGAAATAATTGTGTATTCACAATATACATTAAATTGTACATACATTGTACTTTCTAATGTAGTTATTGGAACATTCCTCGGGAGCACGATCACATACTCAGGTCTCTCTTCAAACACCGCCTATTAAATTTAGTGAGAGTAAAAGTGAAGACTTGTTTTTTTAGTTAAGTAGCACCAGTACAATCAGCTTGAGAGACTGGTGACGACTGAGACAGAGGGTGCTGTCTTTCTTAGTGGAGTTTTTGGTGTGTCTATACACAAACCCCAATACAAGGTGGTATGTTCCCTATGCCGTTGCAATTGATCTCATCCTTTTCTAACGTTTTCATCCTTTAGGGGTAAGTTGTATTCTTTTTAAATGAAGATCCTAAATCTGAAAAAAAAGAAAAAAAGAATCTCTTTGAAGGTTTGCTGATGTTCAGAGCTCTTTCCCTGAAAAAGAAAAGCATGTGGACTAAGTTCGGATGCAACAGCAGGAGACTGGCTAAATCCCAGATAGGAATCCCAGAAATGAATGGAACCCAAGATACAATCCCTAACTAAATTAATTTTTCTGAAATGTAATAATCCCTAAAATTTCACTGTATAATTTGATATTTTAGAAAACTACAAATTTTAAAACTAAGTGAAAATTACTAGTTTACATTACAAAATATTCACCTATATTGAACTACAATTATAGTTCAATAATAAAAATATTACTTTCCAAAGAAACACTCTACTAAAATCTGTATGAATCCTTTTTTGTTCTACATTGACAGAGTTCAGGTAAAGAAGAAACCTTTCTGAGACAGGCATTATGCGAATTGAAGAAAGAATAAAACAACATGTCATAATTCTCCCATCTTTCTTTGTGGCTGAACAGTATTTCACAGTATACATATACTATAGTTTAGTCAAATTTCTAATGATCATACAAACAGCTTAAAGGCTAAGATGTGCTTTCACTTAGCCAATCTACTATAGAGGCCTATTCAATAAAAATGGCATGGGATGGATCTGAATTGACCCCCATACAAAAGTCTAAGTTAATGCAGAAATCTATATGTGAAGAAGCAAAATCTGTCTCCCAGGGGCCACAACGGGTATGCACATATGAGGAGAATTCACTGTCACCTCAAATGGTGACATTTCTAGGCACATTTCTGAGAACCTGAAGATTTCTTTCCTAGCAATTATTTTTCATAGAGGAAAAACTTAAAAAAAAAACAAAGTCATTATAACATAGACGAACAGATCAATAACAATAAAGGCAAGTTAAAATGCCATTTTAATTTCAGTAAAATTACCTATGATATCTAACATATTTAAGTGAAATGACATAATTCACCTGAATTAATGAAGATTTCAAATAGTCCAAAGGCCTTCTGCAAAAACGACTGCCTGGTAATGACTCCTTGATATTACTATGGCTGTTCTGTATTTTGATACATCATACACATCCATGCACAGGTGATTCTAAGTAATTTTCACACATTATTTGGATGGTGTCAATTTTCAAAAAGCTTTGAATAGTAATGACATGGAACAGAATGATGAGAAATTTTCTTTCTTCTTAAAAAAACAATAATAGCATTAACCTGAGATGCATTGTTGTGTTGAGGAAAAGCTATAGACTTTGCCTCAGAAGATTAAGAGTTCAAAAAAACTGAGAGAAAAAGAAGACAAGTGTTCAAATCCCCGCTTTGCATATGTTAGATTCTCTGCAGAGTGAGGGGCTGATAGCTATCATTTACAGTGTACCTGAAAAGACTGGGTAGCAGAAAAGCAAAGTGTACTTCAAAGGCAGTAGAGACTAATACATTCACTAAACGTTTCTCCCATCCTTAAGACACTATTCTACCAGATACATTATTTTAGTGAGAATTATAATCCATGATTAGCATACAGCAGTTATTTTATGTTATCCATACGTTACTTAAGGGAAAATACTAAAGTTTGGTCAAACATGGCTTCTCTATTTATTAACCTTGCTATGGGTCCTCTGAATCTTAGATTTTTCATTTGTTTTTAGAAACCATAATAATGTAGGAACTAAATAATGCTATGGGACATTGTGGTGATTATGTAAGAAGTGGTCTATAATCTATTCCCATGCATGTGCCCTCACACATGTATTCAAAATTGCAAGCTATAATGAATATTTCATAATAAAACTCTTCTTTCATTGCTTCCTGTTTTTTCAGGATCACCTCAAAGTGTGGATAAGTAAGAAGGCAAAACAGAACAAAAAAAAAAAAAAACTGTTTTGGTTGGCTCACATCTCACATTCTTATGGGTGTGTGTTTGAGTAGGTAAAAAGCTGTCTCAAAATAGTTGCAGAATTGCTTCTTGCCTCTTCTTTTTTTTTGCCTTTGCATTTGTATTCACAGAAACACTTCATTCTAAAGCATAACAGATCACTGAGGAGAGATAGTAATGATACTCTGGCCAAGACCTCCAGGAAGGTACTTCTTGCCCCATGGTATGATAAGATTGGAATGTTCTGATTTCTTGGTCCTTCCTCTCTGTAGCTACCCAACTTCCTGGAGCTATTCCTAGAGCTAAATTTCGGTATATGCTAGAACATTTGTGTCTACTCACAGTGCAGTCACTCTGTCCACTCTGCAAATCTACTTACTTCTGGGATCCTAGATGCGCCGCCTGAGGACATAAGGAGCTGCCAAAATTACAAGGGTCATGATAGATGCCACTTTGCACACGCTGTTCCCTGTGCTTGGCATGCCATGATGTCCACCACCCATTCCTGCCTGGTAAACAACTAACTCATTCTTTAAGACTCGGGTTACACATCTCCTCCTCTGTGACGCTTCCCCCAATTCCTCCTACGAGATGTCTTACATATTCTTTTATGGCACTAAACTTACATAATACAACTTTATGGGTGCCTGGTGCCTATTATTCATCTATCTTGACCAGCAACCATCTATTCTGTTCAAAGACAAAGTACAGAATAATGTAAAGAATGAGTAATAAGGGAGAAGGGTGGAAAGGCAACGTGCCAGGAGGCTCAGGTGCCACATGTCACTAACGTGTACTCTTCTGACCCAGATGCTGTCTTCTGCCATCCTATTTCTGACTGCAGAAATTTTAAAGAAGGAAGATAAAAACGCCATACTATTTTTTTAAAATAGCTCCTTAGGTCAATCATTGTTCTCAGGTATGGTTTCTTTATATGGTATATTTGCCCAAAGGCTCAGGTGTTAGATTTATTTTGTTATTTCATTGACATCCACAATGAATCCATTTATAGGTAATTTACATAGGCCTTCCATGACCCAAAACAGGCTGAGACTTCAAGCATTGCTACATAAAGTAACACTAGAACAAGTGCCCCATGATGCAGAAGCATTGGCATTGCTGGGGCACTCTAGAAGAATCAATTTTTATTGTTCTTTTAAATTTTCTTTCTTCTGTTTTTGGATCCCAACTAAAATTCCTTGGGACAACATATGCAAAAAGCCTGTTTTTTTTCTATGTTTAAAGCACAGAGAGAAAAGAATAGCAACACGAAGGAAGTTTTCGATCTCGAAATCTCTACATTACTCACATAATAAAAGATGCTTAAGATTTGAAAAGCTACTATCATTAACCAAGAGAGGAAGCGTGTACCCACAGGACCTGCAGAAAGCACAAAGCACTAGGCCCTGTTTCACAAATTTTGGTTGAGCATCATTCACAATTACCTGTGGAGTCTTGTTTCATTTTGTTTTGTTTTAATGCAGATTGCTGGATTCCATGCTGAAAGATTCTGTAGGATTGAGATTGGACCTAAGACTTGAAAAAGTATATCATTCTCCAAGTCTTTCTGGTGACTTTTGAAAGCTTTAAGAACCAATGTTTTAAACCATACCTCATAGCAGTGATCTTAAAAAGAATGGTGCAGGCAATTCAGGTTGCATATAAGATGGCACTTTGAGTAGGAATAGAAAGACATTGAAAAATTTAAATATTATTAAACTTTTTATTTTGAAATATAGACTCAACTGAAAAAATAGTAGAGTCCCATGTACACTTTACCCAGCTTCACCTCATACAGCTATAATGCATTACCCAAACCAGAAAAGTGACATCATTATGTTACTGTTAAGTAGACATTATTCAGTTTTCACTGTATTTTAACCTGCCTTCATTTGTGTGGGTATATAGCTCTGGGCAATTTTATTCCATCTATAGATTCACATCACCATCACTCCAATCAAGACACAGAACTGTTCAACAACCACAAAAAGATTTCTGTCATCTCCTCTTGCCAGGAAGGCCCAATCTCTGCCCCAAACCTGCCAAACTCTACCCCAACAACCACTTGTCTGTCCTCTATCTATAATCTTCTCATCTCATAGAATCATACAGTATATGTGACCTCTTGCCACCAACTTGCTTATTCATTAAGTACAATGCTTTAAAGTCAATGCAGGCTGTTGCATGCATCAATGGTTCATTCTTCTTTATCTCTGAATAATAATATTCCACCATATGAATGTCCAAACTTTGCCTAAATATGTGCCCAAAGACATTTGGGGTGTTTCCAGTTTACTGTCATTATGGAAAAAAAGTTGCTAGGAACATTCATGTACAGGTTTTTATGTGAACATAACTTTTCATTTCTCTAGAATAAATCCCAAAGAGTGCACTTGCCGAGTCTCCAGGTTAATACATGTTTACCTTCATAAAACACTGTCCAAGATTCTTCCAGAGTGGCTATACCCTTTACACATTCCTAGAGTAACGTGAGAGATCCTTTCCGCACATCCTTGCTGGCATATGGAAGCAATTTTGATTTTAGATTTTCTAATAGGTGTGTGGTAATTACTTCTTTGTGACTTACTCTCTATTTTTATTATCAAAAAACATTAAACTCTGTTTTCAGATTTAAACTATGTAGTGACAATGGCATCGTATATTTATGTGATTTAAAAATAAAGACAATTAAAGTACACTTCATCACATGAGTCAACATTAATCATTGTTTTTGAACCATACAAGGATTAGGAACCCATCACCTTATTAAGGAATTAATTTCAACAGTTAATTAAGCTAACAGGTTACAAAATAAAAGACATCTCTGTCAACAATACCTGAACTTCTTCTTGTTCTAAAACACCCAATCCACTTTGTTCAGGTATATGAGTTCTATCATTGTAGCCTCTAAAAAGTCACCCAAGGCACATCTGTGAGACAAAACTGTGGCCATCATAGAAGGAATCCACATGACTACATTAAGGAGTCTGTACTAAGTTGTGCCACTTACTACTCTGCGATACTGAACAAGCCACAGGACCTCCCTGAGTCTCTAATGGGGACAAGAACTCCTGCATCAACAATTTTCCTTTGTTATGTACAGCGTTCCTGGACAGAGGCCCAACGCCTCCCTAAAATGTATTCACAAATTATCCACTCTCATCATTCATTTTTGAATGAATGGACTGTACTAGATAACTTTTAAGATACACTTGGTTCTAGAATTTTATAATTTAAATGGCATTCAGACACTATGGTTCCTGCCACTGATATTAGAAGCTAATGATATTTATCAGTATAAATACTACACATTTATTAATACAAATAGAGCATCCCTTATTCAAAATGCTTACAACTGGAAATGCTTTGAATTTCACATTTCTTCAGATTTGGGCATATTTGGATAATAGTTGAGCATCTTAACCTACAATCTGAAATCCAAAATGCCCCAGTGGTCATTTTGTTTGAACATAATTCAGGGCTCAAAAGGTTATGAATTATGGAACATTTCAAATTTCAGATTTTCAGATTAGGGATGCTCAATCTACAGATGGTGCCAAAAAAAAAAAAAAATACACAATTTAAGAAAGGAAAAACTGTAGAAAATTATAATACCCAATAAATGCAAATAATAAAAGATGGATACAAGTCACAGTTGAACACCTCTTTTAATTGCAGAAGTCAAACACTTGAGTATTACAATTTTAACACATTCTTTTCCTTTCTGAAAACGTAAATACATTTGGGCACCCTCTATATACTCAGCAATTGTTTTATAATTTGAAAAAATTATTAGTAATAATGTGTATGACGTTATAAAATGCATTTATTCAGTAAATACTATTTTTTTTTGGTAGACAGAGTCTCACTTTATAACCCTCGGTAGAGTGCCCTGGCATCACAGCTCACAGCAACCTCCAACTCCTGGGCTTAGGCGATTCTCTTGCCTCAGCCTCCTAAGTAGCTGAGACTACAGGTGCCCACCACAACGCCCGGCTATTTTTCTGTTTTACTGTTCAGCCAAGGCCGGGTTTGAACCCACCACCTTCGGTCTATGGGGCCGGTGCCCTACTGGATGAGCCACATGCACCGCCCCAGTAAATACTATTTTATAATTTTAACAATGTTATTTATTATTAATAAAAACAACAAGCTATCTTTTATTATAGCAAAAACATATATACCAAGAAGGCAGGAATTAGTCTATGTTTTGCTCATTACCATTACATCAACCCCTAGAAAATTATTTGGCACAAAATGTTTTAAGTAAATGTTACATAGTAACTCTTAGAGTTGTAATGTATTATTGTGGCTAAAAACATTTTTATATTTATCATTATATTTACTCCTCAAAAGATAACAAATATAACCAACTAATTGAATAAATTTAGGAGGCTAATATAAAAGTGTCACGTCCAAGACCAAGTGGTAAAAGTAAGGCAGGAATGTAAACACTCGGACCCTTAAGCCAGTGTTGCACCTTGGCACTCCTTTGCGCATCGATAAGGTAGGATCGATGTATATTTGGTAAGATCTGATGTCACCCCAAGAATTATGAATTATTTTCTCTGCTGAAAAATGCAATGCAATGATCAGATTAACACAATTAATATCTGATCTTTTAATGAAGGAACAGCTTGTCCCTTCTTCCCCAAGGATGTGAAAGTTAAAACTGGTGCACTGCACTCCACAGTGATGGATGAGGCTCAAGATCCTTACCATGCTACAGAAAGGGAGCAAGACTGTCAAAGCCAAGCTTCATTAGAAAATCTAACGCTTCCACAGACTCCTGGCTATCCTCAGGGCCCACCATGCAGTGTAATCATAACAAATGTCTCAGATGCTGCAACTGCTCATCTGTGATTGCTGGTAATTTAACAGGACTGCGAGGGCTACTGAAAGATGTTTCCCATTTGTACCTTTAGAGCTAGATTCTCCTTGCATGAGGGACAAAGGACTATAAGTCTCCAGAGATAAAAGAGCACACGGTGAGTCTAAATACAGCAGACACTCTGTAAGCTGACCATTCAAGGGCTGTACCAAACTGGTCAACATACAGAGGTGGTCACAACAAGGAACGAGGCCTGTGAGCTACATGTAGTGTATGTCTGGTCTATGATAATTAGGTCAACCTAGGGAGGTGGTCAACTACAGAGATTCTACCATATTTAAATATCACTGTTCTCTACTTCTGATTATGCCAGACTTTTCCTAACAGCAGAAAGTGAAGTAGTTCCAAATTGGCCTATATGTTCAAAATAAAAATGACGGGGAAAATTTCACTTAAATTATTTCTTTAAATATATTTTAGGATGGATAGCCATTCATTTCTCTTACATGTTTGTAGTTAATAGTCCTTTGTTAACAAAATAAACAAGTCCTACCCAACTAGAATATATGACTCACATCACTACTGGCTAATTCTCTACCAATAACCCAAGACTAGTCCATTTCTAAGAACCAAGCCCCAAAGTTGCCTGTTCCTATAAACAGTGGTGGTGCAGTGGGATGAGCACATGTAAGAAACAGGTTCTGGACTCTTAGGCATATTAGCAATCACTTATAACCCTTCCTCCTCCATACAACTGATCAATAACTTCAGGGTAGAATAAAGCAAAGAAATATGTGATAAAAGAAATAATTGAGGCTTAGAACTCACATTTACCAAAACTTATCTACCTTGACAAATGTAAGTGAAACAGTATAAGCAAAAGTAGAAAACACAGGACTTGTTTATGTTATATGCATGTGAACAAGGTAATATATGTAGGAATAGTGTGTGGAAAAGGTCATAGAAGAAAATAAAGGAGATAGAAAAGACCTAAGACAGCCTACTCCTACCTCCAGGAAACAGGACCCTTTAGAATCGTTAAGAGCCTTAGATATCAAGGTCCTCTTCTATTTTTACTCACTACATGGTTCTTTAATAGCCTATTTTACTTCAGTAGTTTAGCATTCATGAAAACGGCAATAACATCAGTTCTGTATGCAGACAGCTTCAGGAAGAATTCTTCTCGGAAAATTAAAAGACAATGAATATGGTGGTCCAAGAAGATGCAAGGAACCATGGAATACTATGCAGCCTTAAAGAAAGATGGAGACTTTACCTCTTTCGTGTTTACATGGATGGAGCTAGAACACATTCTTCTTAGCAAAGTATCTTAAGAATGGGAGAAAAAGGATCCAATGTACTCAGCCCTACTATGAAGCTAATTTATAGCTTTCATATGAAGGCTAAAACCCAATTATAGCACAGGAATACAGGGAAAGGGGAAAGGGAGGGGAGGGGTGGGGGGAGGAT
>CAUYON010163269.1:0-11612 GCA_963573935.1 Arctocebus calabarensis | reverse complement strand
TTACAGATATATTGAAAGTATGCTTTATTTAGATTAACTATATGTGTATCCAGCAGCTTTTGTGCTGAACAAAGAATTTTCATGGTAGCTTCTGCTGTTTCAACATTATTCGTTCCTTTTTCTATTTCTATACTTTTATCTAATCAGTGTGTATAAAAACACCCAATAAATATGGGTTGTCGCTGAGTGCCTGAGCGAGCCTCAGTCCCCTTTCAATCAATCATTCTGTGTGCAGAACTGCCTCTGTGTCTCTGAATAGTTAAGTTCCGTGGTCAATGACAGAGTGTAAGGAATTGAAGGAGTCAATCAGAGAACTTAATATGCAGTAAAAAGTATCAATAATAGACAAGAGCTTTGAGAAGACAGACTCTCAAAGCAAGATGATAAAACTCTTGATCTAACCCAGGCAGTTAAAAAGGCAGAAAATGAGAGAAATCAGAGTCCTCACTCAGAGTATTATGGGGCTTCATGAATGAAGCATTCAAGCATAAAGATTTTAGGTATCTCTGAAGGGGAATAAGAATGTCCAAAAAGAATGGAAGTCCTACTGAATGTTATCATAAATGAAAATTTCCAAAATATTACCAAAGTTTCAGACACAGTCATAGTAAAGGGATGCCTAACCCCATGTCATCTCAACACAAACAGATAATCTCTAAGACACATTGTAATGAACCTGTTCAAATTCAAGATAAAAGAGAAAATACTGCAGGCAGCCAGGAGTAAGCACTAATTTAACTTAAGGGACATATGTATCAGGATGACAGTTGACTTTTTAGCTGAAATATTACAAGTCAGAAGAGAAAGGTCATCTGCCTTTAATGTTCTTTTTTTTTCCAGACAGAGCCTCAATCTGTCACCCTGGATAGAGTGCTATAGCATAACAGATCACAGCAACCTCCAATTCCTAGGCTCAAGCAATTCTCCTGCCTCTGCCTCCCAAGTAGTTGGAAATACAGGTGCCCGCCACAGCGCCCAGCTGTTTTTTGGTTGCAGCCGTCGTTGTTTGGCAGCCCAGGCTGGATTTGAATGCACCAGCTCAGGTGTATGTTGCTGGTGCCTTAGCCTGTTGAGACACAGGCGCTGAGCCTCCCTTTAATGTTCTTAAAGAAAACAATTCTCAGCTGAGAATTCTGCGTCATGCTAAATCAAGCTTCAAAAATGATAGAGAAAAAAAATTTACTTATATGCAAACATGGATAAATTTTGCAATAAGAGAAGTTCTATGGGAGATACTGTAACCTATTCTCCACACTGACCATCACTAAGGACCACCAGAAAAGTAAACACCAAGAAACTAAAGGATAAAATCTAGCTTCTGTAATGGTGAAAATGACAAAACAAAGAAAAGGACTTTCAAAAATTAAGATAAATAGAAGTTTTTCATATTTATCAATTATCTCAATAAAAGTAAATAGCTTTAATTTTACACTGAAGTCGCACAGGCTTGCTGATAGTATTAAATTCCCAATGTATTTATATGATGTCTCCAGGAAACATCATATCTAAACATCACATCTAAATAACATCTCCAAACTTGAAAGAGAAAAAGAAAACTCGAGGTGAAGTGTCAGGAAAAAAAGTTTCGGACAATTAGAAATAAGAAGAAGGGAGAGGTCACAATCTTATTTTCAGATAAAGCAACTAAAGTTAAGAGAGACAAATATGGTCACTTCTTACTGGTCAA
Source organism: Arctocebus calabarensis (assembly GCA_963573935.1). Taxonomy (NCBI): domain Eukaryota; kingdom Metazoa; phylum Chordata; class Mammalia; order Primates; family Lorisidae; genus Arctocebus; species Arctocebus calabarensis. The sequence goes on along the minus strand of CAUYON010163269.1, from coordinate 9,925 downwards.
GGAAAAATACAACAAGAAGACATTTCAATTCTAAATATTTATACACCCAATTAAAATGCTCCCAAATTTATGAAACAGATTTTAATTGATCTGAGGAATATGATACACTATGACACCTTAATAGTTGGGGAATTCAATACCCTTCTGATCCACTGTGCAGATCCTAAAACCAGAAACTAAACAAAGATACAAGCGACATAAAGGTGACCTTATAATAATTGGGCTTAATAGACATACACAGAACACATTATCCCAAAGCCCAGGAGTATACACTCTTCTCATCATCCCATAGGACATATCCTAGGACATAGATCAAACCGTAGCAAAATTGAAATAATTAAATTTATACCTTGTATCATTTCAGACAACAAGGCAGTAAAGGTGGAACTCAATTCCATCAAAAATCTTCATTCACACACAAAGTCATGAAAACCAAACATTATGCTGGATGACAGTTGAGACAATAAACGAAATTATTAAATTATTTGTATATAACAACAATACTACAAATTCCCAAAGAAAGTGGGATGCTACAAATGCAGCCATAAGAGGGATATTTATAACATTAGATGCCTTCATCCAAAAAACTGAAAGTTAGCACATCAGCAACTTAATTAATCATATTAAGGAAATGGAATAGGAAGAGAAATCCAATTGCAAACAAAGCAGAAGAAAGAAATAACCAAAATTAAAACACAAATAAATTAAATGTAGAACAAAAGAATCATTTAGAAAATTAAAGAAATTAAATTTGGTTTTTAGAAAAGATAAATAACATTGACATAAATAGGAGGAAATAGATATTTTGTACAGATCAACAGAACATACTTAGCAGAAAAAATAAAAAAGCTTCCAACAAAAAAAGCCCTGGACCAGAGGGCTTCAAATCAGAATTTTATTACACCTTCAAAAATGAGCTTGGACCTACACTGTGGAATCTATTCCAAATTATTTATAAGTAAGTAATCCTCCCAAACACATTCTATGAAGCAAATATAACCTTGATTCTAAAACCAGGAAAGGACTCAACCAAAAAGGAGAACTACAAACAAATTTCACTAATGAATATTGTTTCACAAATTCTGAATAAAATCTTAGCTAATACATTATAGGTACACATTAAAAAGAACTTATTCATAACATTTGGGAAGTATTTATTCCATGTATGCAAGGCTTGTTTAACATATACAAATCTATAAATATCAATATAGAAGCAACATATCAATGGAAGCAAAAGCAAAGAACATATGATTCTCTCAATAGATGAAGAAAAAACATTTGATAAAATTCAGCATCTCTTTATAACAGAACACTTAAAAATATAGGCATAGGTGATACATTTCTTAAGCTGATTGAAGCTATCTATCTATGAAATTTCTATTATAACCCACAGGTAACATCATACTGAATGGAGTAAAATTGAAAGGTTTTCATCTTAGATCTGTAACAAAGGAAGGATGTCCACTATCTCCACTATTATTCAACATTGTGCTGAAAGTTTTAGTCAATGCCATCAGGCAACAAAAAGATATAAGTGGCATCCAAATTGGGACAGTGGAGGTCAAACTCTCACTGTTTGGTGATGATGTAATCTTATACATAGCAAACCCAAGAGACTCAACCACAAAACTCCAGGAAGTGATTAGGACATACATTAATGCCCCAGGGTATAAAATCAATGTCCACACATCAGTAGCCTTTGTATAAGCCAACAACAGCCAAGTTGAGAAGAAAATCCAGGACACAATTCCCTTCACATTAGCTTTAAAAGATATGAAATACTCGGGAATATACCTAACAAGAGAGGTGAAGGATCTTTATAAAGAGAATTACGAAACCCTAAGAAGAGGAAAAGTGGAAGACATTGAGAAATGGAAGAACATGCCATACTCTTGGCTGGGATGAATCAACATTGTTAAAATGTCTATATTACCCAAAGCAATCAACATACTCAATGTAATTAGCATTAAAATATCAACATCACACTTTGAATAACTGGAAACATTAGTACTTTGCTTTAGATGGAACCAGAAAAAAATATATAGCTAAGGTTATTTTTACTAATAAAAACAAAGCCAGGGACATCATCCTACCAGATTTTACACTATATTACAAGTGCATAGAAATCAAAACAGCTTGCTATTGGCTCAAAATTAGAGACATAAACATATGGAACACAAGAGAATGCCAGAGATGAACCCAGTCTCTTATAGCCATCTGATCTTTGATAAAACAAACAAAAGCATGCAGGGGGGAAGAGAATACCTACTCAACAAATGTTGCTGGGAGTACTGAATTTCCATATGCAAAAGACTGAAACTGAACCCACATCTTTTGCCACTTACAAAAACTGATGGAATATGGATAATATTTAAACATAAGGCAAAAAATGATAAAAAAAAATCTTAGAAGAATATGTAGAGAAAATTCTTGATGCTGTTGTCCTGGGGAAAGATTTTATGACAAAGAATTCAGTGGTCATCACAACAATAAAAATTAACAAATTGGACTTAATTAAGCTGAAAAGCTTCTGCACAGCTAATGACATAAGTAAAGCAAAAAAGGCAACCTCCAAAACGAGAAAAGATATTTGCAGGGTATAAATCCCATAAACAGTTGATAACTACAATCTACAGAGAGTTTAAATTAATCAACAAAAATGAAAACAATTCCATCTACCACTGGGCAAGAGATATGAACAGAACCTTCTCTAATGAAGACAGACTCTTGGATAACAAACATTTGAAAAAATGTTCATTGTCCCTGATTTTCTGAGAAATACAAATCAATACCACTTTGAGATACAATGCAATCCAAATGAAAATAGCCCACATCATAAAGTCTCAAAGTTGCAGATACTGAGAAGGGAACACTTTTACGTTGTTGGAGGGTCTATAAACTAATATACCCTTTTTGAAAGGAAGTATGGAGAATCCTCAAAAAAGTCAAATTAGACCTCATATTTGACCCAGTAATCCCATTACTAGGCATCTATTCAGAAGAAAAAAAGATATTTTATAATAAGTACATTTACACTAGGTTGTCTATGTATATGTACGTACATACATGTATACACTTGCACGAGGTTGTAATATATAATGGTCAAAATGTGGAAACAACCTAAATGCCCACTAATACAAGAACAGATTAGTAAGCAGTAGTGTATATATACTATGGAACACTATTTAGCCATTAAAAAAGATGTATTAACCTGGATGGAGTTGGAACACATTCTTCTTAGAAAAGTATCATAAGAATGGAGAAGCAAGAATCCAATGTACTCAATTCTAATTTGAAGCAAATATATGATCTAATATACACTCACATAATTGAAAAACTCAAATCAATTCAAAGCGAGAGGTAGGGGAATGAGGGAGTAAAGAGATGGGAGAAGGGGGGGATGGGGATTATGGTGTATGGCACAGCTCTCAGGGATAGGGCACAACTATAAGAGAAACTTTTCCTAACAAATGCATACTGTGTAACCTAATTCTTTGTACTCTCAATAAATCTGAAACAATAACAATAAAGATAAATAAAATTCTTAAAACTCTGTCCAGATTAAATAGAAACAACAAAAAAGTCTCTATTAACTGCAATCAGACACAAAGGGGGGAGGAGTTACAACAGATACCACAGAGATACAAACATATTCTCTGACTATTGCAACAAATTCTATGCTCAGAAATTTGACAAGTTGGATGAAATGGACAAATATCTGGAGTCACACCATCTCCCTAACATTATCAGGAAGAAATATATCTCTTGAACAAGCCAATATCAACAACTGACATTGAAGTAGCAATAAAAAGCTTCAAAGGAAAGAAAAAAAATCCCTGGACCAGGTAGCTTCCTATCAGAATTCTATCAAACCTTCAAATATGAGCTTGTACCTATACTGCAGAACCTATTCCAAAATATTCAGAAGGAAGCAACCTTCTCCAGCTTGCTCTATCAAGAAAATACCACCTTGATATGAAAACCAGGAAGGGATCCAACTAAAAAGGAAAACTATAGATCAATTTCAATAATGAATATTCATACAAAAAATTCAATACAATCTTAGCTAATACATTGCAGCTACATATTAAAAAATACATACAAGATGATTGAGAAGTCATTATCCCATGTATGCACTCCTGGTCTAATGTATGCAAATCCATAAACTTAATTCACCATATCAATAGAAGCAAAAACAAAGACCATATAAACCTATCAATAGATGCAGAAAAATCATTTGATAAAATTCAGCATCCTTTTGATAATAGGCAGAGGGCGCACATTTCTGAAATGGACTGATGCCTTCCAAGACAAACCCACAGCTAACATCAGACTGCATGGAGCAAAAGTGGAAGCTTTTCTACTTAGATTTGGGACTAGACAAGGATATTCTATTACTATTCAACATAGTAATTCTATTCAATGCAATCAGGCAAGAGAAGGTTTCAAAGGGCATCCAAGTAGGGGGAGAGGATGTCAAATTCTAATTGATTTCTGATGAGATGATCTTATATTTGAAAACCCCACAGACTCAACTTTGAGGCTATTGGAATTGATCAAGAGATACAGTAATGTCTCAGGGTATGAAATCAATGTCCACAATTCAGTAGCCTTCGTATATGCAAATAACAGCCAAGTTGAGATGAAAATCAAAGACACAATTCCCTTCAAAATAGTGTCAAAGGAAATAAAATATCTAGGAATATACCTAACAAAAGAGGTGAAGCACCTGTACAAAAATAATTATGAAACCCAAAGAAAGGAAATATAAAAAGGCATTAACAAATGAAAGGACATGCTGTTGGATGGGAATAATCAATATTGTTAAAATGTCTATACTACTGAAAGAATTCTATAGATTCAATGAAATTTCCATTAAAATACCAACATCATTATTTGAAGAACTGGAAAAACCATTTCATATAGCCAAGGCCACACTTAGTAATAAAAATAAGGTCAGAGATATCACTCTAACAGACTTTTGATTGTATTGTAAGTTCAGAGTCATCAAAACAGCATGGTATTGGAATAAAAATAGAAATATAACATATGGAACAGAATAGAAAACCAAGAGATGAAACTAGTCTCTTATTGTCATCTGATCTTTAATAAACCAATAAAAATCATACACTTGGGGAGGTAATGCTGATTCAATAAATTGTCCTGGGAGGACTCAATAACCATGTGTAAAAGATTGAAACTGGGCCCACATTTTTCACAACTTACTAAAATTGATTAACGATGGATAAGAGTTAAATCTAAGACATGAAATAACAAAAATCCTAGAAGAAAGTATAGGAAAAACTCAGGATGTTGTCCTGGGGAAAGATTTTATTAATATGAAAAGTTATATGGTGTCAATGGGGAAAAGAAAACAGCAACAACAACAACAAAAAGAACAAATAGTACTTAAAGTGAAAAACTTCTGCACAGATGAGGACACAACAATTAAAGCAAATGGACATCCTTCAGAATGTTTAAAGATATTTTCATGTTATGCATCTGGCAAAAGGTTGATAAATAGAATTTACAGCAAACTCAAAATTGGTCAGCAAAAATTGATCAAACAATTCTGTCACTGGGCAAGAGATATGAACAGAATGTTCTCTGAGTAAGATAGATGAATGGCTAACAAACATATGCAAAAATACTCATAATTTCTAAACATCAGAGAAATTTAAATTAAACTCCCCTTCTGATATCACCTAACCCCAGTGAGAATAACCCAAACCACAAAGTCCCATGGCGTACATGCTGGTGCAGATGTGGTGACCACCCACTTGATCCTGCAATCCCACTACTAGGCATCTACCCAGAAGAAAAAACACATCATTTTATCATAAGGACATTTTCCCTTACTTGTTTATCACAGCTCAGTTTACAACTGCCAAACTGTGGAAACAACCTAAATGCCCACCAACCCAGGAATGAACTACCAAACTTTGGTATATGTATACCATGGAATATTATTCATCCATTAAAACATGGAGACTTTACATCTTTGTATTAACCTGGATGGAGTTGAAGGACATTCTATTTAGCAAAGCATCACAGTAATGGAAATAAAAATATTCAATGTACTCAATATTAATATGAAGTCAGTACACTAATACATACTCCCATAAGAGAAAAACTCATTTCAAGTTTCAGGGGAAGAAAAAAGGGGATAGAGGGAAGGAGGGAACGGGTTTGGTGTTCCCCCACTTAATGGACAGTATGTTAGAGTATATTACACATCTCTTGGGTACACAACTGCAAGACAGACTGAACTTAACAATGCAAACTTTTTAACCTAGTTGTAACCTCATATTAACGTGAAATAAAGAAAAAATTATAAGATAACCTTTAATAAAAAGGATAGTTTCAAATTTTAACTAATAAAAATTCAACAACAGTACAATAATAAAAGACTCTCATCTTTAGGGTTCTTTAAGATTATTTCTTCTAAAACATGTATGCTAAATATATTATCTGCTGGTCTTGATTATATTAAAGGTAAAATATTATTTTATATGCTAGTGCTACATACATGTGAGTAAAAAAGTTATCCTGATTCATATTTTTAAAAAATTGTGAATTTAAAAAATTACTGACACAATAAAAATAAATAAAATGTGTATTATTTCTCTATATTTTATATGTTCTCTATCTTTTATATCTTCTCTATACCACCTGTGATGCATTGAGTTTGTACATTTATAAAGGTATAATCCTCTCTCTTTTTAAATATTGACCTGCATTAACTCATCCATTCTTTTTTAAGTAAAATTTGATTTCCCTCTTTTGGTTCCTGTGAAAATATTTCATATTGGATGCTGTGGAAAAATGAATCTATGATTCTATAATTTAGTACATTTTTGTGAAAAAAAAAGGAAAATTCAAATAACAATCAATTTAACTGTTTTTTTTTTAATTCAAATTATGTTTTCAAATTTTGGGGAAGTTTGTCAGTGAAATTGTGGTTTCTATGGATGGTAGCAACAAAGTAATAAAATATAGTTTTTTAGAAAGTCAATTGTTAGGTTTTATTTTATTTCCAGTTAGAAAATGTGATAGATATAATTTTTTCTTTCTAATGTTTATGAATTTCTATTGATGGTTTATAGATTTGTAAAGTATATTTAATACTCAAAAGGAAATGAGATAAAAATTAAAATAGGGGGAGGAGCCAAGATGGCAATCTGTAGCCAGCTTTCCACAGAGGTTCCCATCCAGAAGGAGAGTTAAAGGACAGAAACTCAGCAAGAAAGCTGATGGTTTGGATCTGAGCCAAAAGGAAAGGTCGAAGAGCACACATCAACCCTGCTGGGGTGACCTGAGACCCTGAGGACACAAACAAAAAGGTACAGAGCACATCACCAAGCGGACGGGAGTCCTCTCCCCCAGAGAGGTTCACAGTATACTCCATACCTCCATATAAACAAGTGAGCAGAGTTCGGATGTCCTCCCACTCTACCCCACGAGAGAGACCCTCCAAAAACCAGACCTCTTTCCCCTAATAGGGTGCCGTGGTGCTCTCCAGCCAGGCATAAAACTGTACATACTCTCTACCTGCAAGTTGGTGTTCCTGGTGTTCCCCTCCACTCTCACCCCGAGGTCTGGAGGCCTGTCCTCCACAGAGTCCATATTCTTGGAGACTTTCTTGAGGGCTGTGGACAGGAGCAGATGGTTGTTGAAGTGCATTGGTTTTCCGGCTCGGGAGTGGGCCGAGAGACCTGGCTGGTGGGAAGGTCTCCTGAGGCACGAGGCGGTGGCCGGCTCCAGCAACCAGCTCTGGGAACAGTAGGAGGAGAGCTGCACCCCTGGGGATGTTTTGAGGAGACACTCCCAGTCTTCTGAGAGGCCAGGGGAGGCAGGTGGCTTCTCTGGTGCCAGCAGAACAGACTGCAACCAAGGCAGTTGAAGGATTCGCCTGAGGCCATACGGGGGAGAACAGGGAGGGGCAGCTTTGCTTAACCTGGCCCTCAGGGGATGAAAGCTGAGACAAAGGGCTGGGACTCACAGACTGAGTAAAACTCATTTGCAGCCCGGGTCTGATCAGGGAAAATAGACTTGACAGAAATAAATTCTGCGAACTTGTTCTGTTCCAGCAGCAACATCAATCAGGGACAGGGCTGAAACTGAGTGAATTGCCCCAGCCCCTGTTAAGTACCAGGGTTGTCAGGCCGGACCTCCCCCTGCCAAACAGTGACAGGGAGTAGCGGACTGTTTGTGGAGCCACAGACCTCACTGTGACCCAGGCAGGCACAAATTTCTGGAGCATCTGCTCATTGGAGGAAACTGGATCACAACTGTTACCACCGACTCGGTGTGACAGAGGGGCAAGGTTGGGAAGGAGGCATTAACCTTCCCAGACTAATTTACTTGCTGGGGGGTTGCCCTCCTGAGCTCACAAAGCATTGCAGTGAATTATACAAGAGCTTCCAGCGGATCCCTGCTATCTAGTTGCCAGAGACTTTGTTAGCTCTTCCATTTGAGATTGGTGCTGGATAGGACAATTGGTTGAGACCTCCTCAGCTGGTCTAATCACCCGAGGACTTTCCAAAGTGGCACCCTGGGTGTGTGGTAGTGGGAAGGTCTGATTTGGCTTTTTCAATTGTTGCCTTTGGGGGGTGCAGCGACTTAACTCTGGTATTCCTTCACAGCTCTGATTTCAATCCAGAGTAAGAGATTCTCTAGGGTAAGACAAAGACCACCTGAAAATAAGACAGAGACACTTAGCCCCACCACACCAAGAAGGTCCCCAGTTTTGCAAGCAGTGGCTCTCGATGAGTCCTTGGCAAAACTCTAGGGGAAAAGGTACACACACCAGTCCAAGCTTTTAAACGAAGGACTGGTCAAACACTACTCCTAGAGCTCCCAGCCCAAATTGTCCTTATCTACTCATCTAGCCAAACTGTGTAATATTAATCATGGGGCGGAATCAACAGAAAAGCTCTGGAAATGCAATCAACCAGACTAGGTCAACCCCCCCCAAGGAATAATCTGACAGACACAAGCGAGGATCCTATGCATAAACAGATGGCTGAAATGTCAGAAATTGAATCCAGAATTTGGATTGCAAACAAGATCAATAAAATAGAGGAAGAGTTGGATTTAGAAATTCTGGGTGCATTTCAAAAATTGTCTCAAGAATTCAAGGAATTCAAAGACCAAATGACCAAAGATTTGGACACACTGAGGCAAGAAATTGTAGCCCTCAAATATCTGAGAAACAAAGTAGAATCACTTGGCAACAGAATGTAGCAAGCAGAAGAAAGGATTTCTGATATGGAAGACAAAGCTATCGAACGCTCCCAAACTGACAAAGAGATAGAGAAATGAAAGGCAAAAATGGATCATTCTCTCAGACAGCTCTGGGATAACTCGAAGAAAACCAACATTAGCCTTATAGGGATACCTGAAAACGATGAAGTGGCATCACAAGGCCCAGAGTCTCTTCTATATGAGATTATGAAGGAGAATTTTCCAGACAGGCCAAGAGATTCTGAAATTCAGATAGGAGACAGTTTCAGAACCCCAGCACAACTCAACCCAAATAAAACATCCTCTAGGCACATGATAATTGAGTTCACTAAAGTTAATGTGAAGGAGAAAATTTTGAAAGCAACCAGACATAAGAAATCTATAACCTACAAGGGGAAGAATATTAGAATAACCGCAGATCTCCCTGATCAAACCTTTCAAGCAAGAAGAGAATGGACATCGGATTTTAATCTCCTAAAACAAAATAACTTTCAACCCAGGATCTTGTATCTGGCTAAACTGAGTTTCATTCATGATGGAGAAATTAAATACTTTAATGACATCCACATGTTGAAGAAATTTGCCATAACTAAACCAGCTCTCCAGGATATTCTCAGACCTATTCTCCATAATGACCAGCGTAATCCTCCAACACAGAAATAAACTCATCCAGAAACGT
>CAUYON010163266.1:0-21304 GCA_963573935.1 Arctocebus calabarensis | reverse complement strand
GTGGCACATTTCTGAAACTGATCAAAGCTATCTATGACAAACCCACAGCTAATATTTTACTGAATGGAGTAAAACTGAAAACTTTTCCTCTTAGAACTGGAACCAGACAAGGTTGTTCTCTGTCACCATTACTATTCAACATAGTGCTGGAAGTGCTAGCCAATACAATTAGGCAAGACAAGGAAATAAAGGGTATCCAAATGGGTAGAGGAGGTCAAACTTTCCTCTTTGCTGATGACATGATCTTATACTTAGGGAACCCCAAAGACTCAACCACAAGACTCCTGGAAGTCATCAGAAAATACAGTAATGTCTCAGGATATAAAATCAATATCTATAAGTCAGTAGCCTTTGTATACGGCAATAACAGTCAAGATGAGAGGCTAATTAAGGACACAACTCCCTTCACTATAGCTTCAAAGAAAATGAAATACCTAGCTATATACCTAACAAAGGAGGTAAAGGACCTCTATAAAGAAAATTATGAAATCCTAAGAAAGGAAACAGCAGAGGATATTAACAAATGGAAGAACATACTATACTAATGGCTGGTAAGAATCAACATTGTTAAAATGTCTATACTTCCCAAAGCAATCTACCTATTTAATGCCATCCCTATTAAGATACCAATATTGTACTTTCAAGATTTGGAAAAACTGATTCTGTGTTTTATATGGAACCAGAAAAAAACCCGCGTAGCTAAGGTAGTTCTTAGTAATAAAAACAAAGCTGGGGGCATCACCATACCAGATTTCATGCTGTACTTTAAAGCTGTAGTGGTCAAGACAGCATGGTACAGGCACAAAAACAGAGATATAGGCATTTGGAATCAAATAGGAAACCAGGAAATGGAACTAACATCTTACAATCACCTAATCTTTGATAAACCAGTCAAGAACATACCTTGGGGGAAAGATTCCCTATTCAATAAATGGTGCTGGGAGAACTGGATATCCACATGTAAAAGACTGAAACTGGACCTTCACCTTTCTCCACTCACAAAAATTAATTAAAGTTGGATAAAGGACTTAAATGTAAGGCATGACACAATAAAAATCCTGAAAGAAAGCATAGGAAAAACACTGGAAGATATCGGCCTGGAGAAAGACTTCATGAAGAAGACTGCAGTGGCAATTGCAACAACAAAAATATACAAATGAGACTTAATTAAACTGAAAAGTTTCTGTACAGCTAAGTAGACAACAACCAAAACAAAGAGATAACCTACACAATGGGAAAGGATATTTGCATATTTTGAATCGGACAAAAGCTTGATAACTAGGATCAATGGAGAACTCAAATTAATCCACATGAAAAAAGCCAACAATCCCATATATCAATGGGGAAGAGACATGAATAGAACCTTCTCTAAAGAAGACAGATGAATGGCTAACAAACATATGAAAAAATGCTCATCATCCCTAATGATTAGAGAAAAGCAAATCAAACCCACCCTGAGATACCATCTAATTCCAGTGAGAATGGCCCACATCACAAAATCTCAAAACTCCAGATGCTGGAATGGATGTGGAGAGAAAGGAACACTTTAACACTGCTCCTGGGACTGCAAACCGATACAACCTTTTTGGAAGGAAGTTTGGAGAAGTCTAAAAGAACTGAAGCTAGACCTCCCATTTGATCCTGCAATCCCATTACTGGACATTTACCCAGAAGGAAAAAAATCCTTTTATCATAAGGACACTTGCACTAGACTGTTTATTGTAGCTCAATTTACAATCGCCAAAATGTGGAAACAGTCTAAATGCCCACCAACCCAGGAATGGATTAACAAGCTATGGTATATGTACACTATGGAATACTATTCAGCCATTAAAAAAATGGAGACTTTACAGCCTTTGTATTAACCTGGAGGGAAGTGGAACACATTATTCTTAGTAAAGCATCACAAGAATGGAGAAGCAAGAATCCCATGTACTCAAGTTTGATATGAGGACAATTAATGACAATTATTGACACGGTGGGGATGAGGGAAGGGGAAAACAGAGAGAAAAAGAATGAGGGAGGGGTGGGGAAAGGAAGAGCAGAGGGAGGGAAGGAGTGAGGGGGGTGGGGTCTTGGTGTGTGCCACACCTTTTGGGGGCAAAACACGATTATAAGAGGGATGCTACCTAATAAATGCAATCAGTGTAACATGGTTTCTTGTACACTCAATGAATCCCCAACAATAAAAAAGAAAAAAAAAAGTGGATCTCATGAAGATAGAGAGCAGACTAGTGGCTACCAGAGGCTGGGTGGGGAGGGAGATGAAGAGAGTTGATTTAATGTGTGCAAATATGCCAACAGAAGAAATAAGGCCTGGTGTTTAATAGATCAGTAGGGTGACTGCAGTTCACATTAATCTCTTGTACATTTCAATATGGCTAGAAGAAAGTAAATCAAATGTTCCAGGAATAAAGATCAATATTAATGTAATAGATAATCCAGTTATCTTGATTTCATTATTTGAATGTTTCAAATTATCTTATATACCCCCCAAATGTACAACTATTATGTAATCAATAAAAAATAAAACAAAAGGATTATGAACCATTAAAAATCTTCCCAGAAAAAGCAAAACAAAACAAAACAAAACAAAACAAAAAAAACTCAGTGAATATTAGTCATTACAACCAGGTCAGAGGGCAGCATTTTTTTTTCTTATTCCACCCCCCTGCTCTAGGCAAAGCAGAGACTCAGAAAGGGCTGAATTCTCCTCTTGATCCTTGGTAGCTGCTGTTTTAAATGAGTCATTGCACCAGCTGCTGCCTGATACTGTTTAAATGTGATAGTTAGATAAACGGGAAGAGGAAGGCTGTGTAAAGGAGTGGGCTCACACAAAATACTATTTATCACATTTTCATTATATAAACATTTGTTATGGGCCAGGTATCTTATCAAGAGCTTTGCACTTATTACCTATTTAATAAAATCATGGGCACTAAATCTTCACCAGAACCCAATGAAATAGATAATATATTGCTCCTGTTTTATAAATAATGAAACAAAATGGAGAAGGGCCTAAAAAGTAGTTTTAATAATTTTAGTTTTAGTACCGGTTTAAATGACTTAAACTTGTAATCTGGCTATCTTTCCAGTTTTGGGTATTTGTGCTTTAGACTACTTCTTCCCAAATCATAAGCTGCACAGAAATCATCCAGGGATCATACTAAAGATGCAGATTCTGATTCAGTAGGTGCTATAGTCTGGATACGGCAGATTCATCCTCACCCAAGCACATGCTGAACTCTGGTCCCAGCAGGGCGGTATTACAAGGTGGGACTGATTGCTCTATCTGATTAGTTCCAACAGGACCCACAGAGGGAGTCGTTCTAAAGCCAAGAAGCCTCTCAGATTGCCCCTCTTTCCACAAGTCTGAATACCCTCTGAACTTCTTAGCCAGTTTTTTGGGGGGTTTTTTTTGCAGTTTTTGGACAGGACTGGGTTTGAACCCGCCACCTGTGGTGTATGGGGCCAGTGCCCTACTCCTTTGAGCACAGGTGCCGCCCTCAGCCAGGTTTTGACAGTAGCAAAAAACTTCTCTCCAGAAGCCACATGCATGCCAGGGTCATGTTTCTTCTATAGCCCACAGAACTGTGAGCCAGATCAACCTCATTTCTTTATAAGTTACCCAGCCTACTTACAAACTACACTAAGCACTACATTGATAAACAAGGCTTTAAATTACTATTTTTCCATTAAGCTAACCCTCATTCTTAAAAGTTTTTTATGGACTGGGTATAGTGGCTCCTAGTAATCCTGCCACTCTAGGAAGCTGAGACAGGAAAATCACTTGAGTTCAGGAGTTCAAGACCAGTCTGAGCAGGAGTGAGACCCAGCTTTATTAAAAATAGAAAAATTAGCCCGGCATGGTGGTAGACACCTATAGTCCCAGCTACTTGAGAGATTGAGGCCAGAGGATTCCTTGAAACCAAGAGTTTCAGGGTTTGAGTTTGCTATGAGTTAGGCTGAAGCCACAGTACTCTAGCTTGGGCAACGGAGACATTCTACTAAAAAATATATATATGTATATATACACACAGACACACACACACATATAAAATATATATACATGTATAGATATATATGTCCTTATGCTGATTTTATATTATATTAGTTGAAAAGAAACTATATATTAAATTTATTAAATAACTTTGATAACCAGATGCACACTTAACAATTGACAAATGAGACTGTGCCAGAACAGCAGATTCTAAACGTTGAGACCATGAATCTGGTTCCATGTCCTTGCAACATCTCCAGTGACTGGCTCTTCTTCCGTGGCTTTGAAGAAATGTTGGCAATACTCCTACTCAGACACTCCAGCACAAACTGCTCATTTTGTTCTTGCCCTAAATTAGTTTTCTATAATCACAAATTTAGTGGCTTTAAAAACCACAAATTTACTATTTTGGAGTTTCATGGGTCAAAACTCTGTTGGGTTCCAAAAGAGCAAGCCTGCCTTCCTTCCTTCCTTCCTTCCTTCCTTCCTCCCTTCCTCCCTTCCTCCCTTCCTTCCTTCCTTCCTTCCCTCCCCTTTCTTCTCTTCCTTTCCTTCTCTCCCTCCCTCCCTCTCTTCCTTCCTTCTTTCCTTCTTTTGTTTTTGCCTCAGTGTTTGGCAGTAGCAGGGCTGCCTTGCAGCCACAGCCCTCAGGGGCATAGTGTGAGACCGGTTTTGGCACACTGGATAAGTGGGCAGCCACTTCAAGAGAGACCCCAGTGACAAGTGCTTTCCTGGGAAAGCTTCTGCTTAGCCAAGGTTAACACTTTTAAGTGTCTTTTAAGTGGGCTGAGGAGAGATTTAGGCTCTTAACCCCGCAGGGTTGAGAAATCAGCAGAGGCCTCCAGTCTCCATATTGTACAGCTGTATCAGCATTGTGATAAACATCTCATACCCAAGAAGATCACCTGTTGCCTAGTCAATATTCAGCAAGACATATATACTGCTTTGTTTCTGGTTTTGGCATTTTTTAAAAATTTATTTCAATGTTTTCCCTCTAGATTTTTCTTATTTTTTCTAATTTAAACATTCCATTGTAGCCTTCTTTAATAATAAGAACTTCATTTTTGGTAGTGTTTCTGCCCCTGTTATTTGGGTTTTCCCTCAATTTTATCCTGTAAGGTTTTCTCTTTGTGTGTTTTGGTTTGATTTATAGTATTTCTATCATCTTTCCTCTCTGTTTGGTGGAGGTGGGGTACTGTGTCTGATCAGGCTGGCAAAGAGCTGCTGACCTCAAGGGAACCACTAACTCCAGCACCCCCAGAGGTTGGTGGTTTTTAAGGTTGGGTCAAAGTACCCTACTGTATGCATTTATTACTCCTGTCTCTCTCTGTCTGTGCCTCTCTTCTTTTTGTCAACAATCCCTTTTATTCACTCCCTCTCCTTTCTCTTTTTACTTTATTTGAAATCTTTTTTCCCTTCTTGCTCCTCAATCTTATTAACATTTTGGTCCTGTACCCAAAGGAGTCATCAAAATCTTAGGCCAGGAGGCATGGTAACTGAAAGAGCAAGAGGAAGTGAAAGGAAAATTAGGGCAAGGAAGCAGATAAAAGAAAACACTCATGAAGAAGAATCAGCAGAAAAAATCTGGCATCATGAAAAACAAGTCCAGAGCAGCCCTCACCCCAAACCCAAGGAACCATGAGGTAGCTACTACAGAGGATTCCACCTATAAAGAAATGTTAGAAATGACAGAATGGGAATTTAAAATACAGATGATAAAAACAATGAAGGAAATTTCTAAGGAAGTGGAAAATAACCAAAAAAAAAAAAAACAAATGAAGAAAACTACTGAGAATGTGAAAAATAACCAAAAGGAAATCCAAAAACAGAATCAAATAAGAGATGAACAATATGAAGACTATAGAAAGGATACAGCAGAGCTGAAGGAATTGAAGCGTCAATTAGGGAAAAAGACGCAGGACAAGTATTAACCGTAGGTTAGATGATGCAGAAGAAAGAATCTCAGAGGTAGAGGACAAAGCTCTTGAGATAACTCAGATAGTTTAAAAGGCAGAAAAGAAGAGAGAGAAAGCAGAACGTTCACTGACAGAATTATGGGACTTTATGAAGTGTTCAAACACACTAGTTATAGGTATCCCCAAAGGGGAAGAAGAATTCCAGAGGAATGGCAGACATACTAGAGAAGATTATAAATGAAAATTTCCCAAATATCACCAAAGATTCTGACACACTCTTTTCAGAGGGATATTGGACCTCAGGTTGCCTCAACTCTAACTGAGCTTCGCCAACACACACTGTGATGAACCTGTCCAAAGTCAAGACAAAAGAAAAGATTACTCAAACTGCAGGAGTAAGCCCCAGTTGACCTACAGGGGCAAATCCATCAGGGTGAATGCAAACTTCTCTAATGAAACTTTCTGAGCAGAAGACAATGGCCATCTACCTTTAATCTACTTGCACAGAATAATTACAACCCAGGAATTTATACCCTGCTAAGCTAAGCTTTAAAATTGACAGAGAAATCAAATCTTTTACTGATATGCAAGCATTGAGGAAATTTGCTATGACAAGACCAGCTCTACAGGAAATACTTCAACCTGTTCTACACACTGACCATCTCAATGGATCAACAGCAAAGTAAGCATCCAGAAATTAAAGGACAGAACCTAGCTTCCACAAAGATGCAAAAGATAAAACTTGGCAATGGACTTTCACAAAATAAGATGAATAGAATGCTGCCACACTTATCAATTATCGCAATAAGTGATAATGAATTTCCCTCTTTCCTAAAGAGGCATAGATTGGCTGACTGGATTAAAAAACATAAGCTATCATCTATTGTCTGCAGGAAACACACGTAGCCTCAAAAGATAAATGAAAACTCAGAGTTAAGGGTTGGAAGATAACTTTTCAGGCAAATGGTATTCAGAAGAAAAGAGGGGTTGCAATCCTATTTTCAGATACATGTGGATTTAAAGCAACTAAAGTAAAAAATAAGTGGATCTGCACAGTTCAATCCTGTGTTGCTCTCTCCTTTTCTTTCTTTCTTTCTTTTTTTTTTTTTTTTTTTTGAGACAGAGACTCAAGCTGTCCCTCTTGGTAGAGTGCTGTGATGTCACATCTCATAGCAACCTCAGATTCCTGGGCCAAAGTTTTTTCTGTTGCCTCAGCCCCCTGAAGTAGCTGGGACTACAGGCACCCACCACAATGTCAGGCTATTTTTTGGTTGTTGTTGCAGTCGTCATTGTTGTTTTAGCAGTCCTGGGCTGGTTTCAAACCCACCAGCCTCAGGGTATGTGGACAGCGCCCTACCCACTGAGCTACAGAGGCTGCCCTCAGTTTTTTTCTCCCACAAATGCCACACAGAAGCCTATCTTATGAGATCATTTTTGGAATTAAAAAAAGGATAAAATATACATCACTTGATTTCTATTCATTTAATAGAAATTGAAAAACAAAGGAAGGGTTAGGAATATCGATAATAGTTCCTTAATGATGGACCAGTTTGTCGACTGGGATTCTGGTACAGGTTATCTCTATTCCCATTGATCCAGGGCTTTTTATTTAGAAGAAGACAATCATTTTCATCAAGAGTTGAAGTTACAAACTGTGGTAAAATAACCTGCTTGGAAAATCCATTTTTATGTGGAAAAGGGGAATGTAGTCAGTAGTCCTGGCCTTAAACCATGGACAGTCATGGTGTGCACATCATGCAAACTGAACTGAAAAGCATTTTCATGAAAGGGAAACCATGAAGTCACACCACAAGAATGACTCAGGAATGTGCTCAAGATACTCACTCTACCCTCAATTTAATAATAATACTTGAGGGGCGGTGCCTGTGGCTCAGCAAGTAGGGTGCTGGCCCCATATGCCGAAGGTGGCGGGTTCAAACCTAGCCTGGGCTGAACTGCAAAACAAAAAAATAGCTGGGCATTGTGGCGGGCACCTGTGGTCCCAGCTACTCGGGAGGCTGAGGCAAGAGAATCGCCTAAGCCCAGGAGTTGGAGGTTGCTGTGAGCTGTGTGATGCCACAGCACTCTACCGAGGACAATAAAGTGAGATTCTGTCTCTACAAAAAAAAAAAAAATAATAATAATAATAATAATATTTGAATGCATGGGACATATATCCATGAATTTGATACTTGCTCCCTGTCATTTACAAATTCAAATTAGTCTCTGACTATGGAGTCAGTGGATCGGCTTTAACTCCTCTTCCTCTCAGTGGGAAGCTAAGGGCCGATATTTTCATTCAATTAATGAAAGTCCCTAATTAAGGAACTGCCTACCATGTAAGACTCTGCGGTAGGTGCTGGGGCTCGATTCACACAGTAAACATTATCCCTGTCTCTATAAACTCTCCAGAGCAGCAGTTGCTGAATGACAGCCATGAAACAGCCAATTACACATAATCTCATTACAGTTTGAACGAGAACCAAAACGGAATAATACATTCTCTATAACAAATTGATTCATCCCTGAAAAATCTGGAAAATATGATTTGTTCTAAAGCAAATCCTGTCCTATGCCACTTATTGTAAAAAGAGAACAGTAAAAACTGTAGTCAGTTTGGAAATAGTTAAAAGACGGCAAGGGAAAGAAGTTACTGTCTAGCGTTTTACTTGTGAGCCCTTTCCTCAAGCATCGCTTTTTATTTGAAAGTTACTTCTTTTAATTTCTAAGAAGTACTCAGAATTTACCTCAAGCTGCATCGCCAGATAATCTAAAACTGTAGCTTCATTTACATTATACACTGATAACTGTTATCACCAATCATCTATGATGTGGGCCTGACAGTGAGGAAGCCGATATTTTAAAGTGAGTGTGTCTAAACTAATATATTCAATCGAGTGTTCCCATGACGCTGATGCTCAGACAATTTAAGTTTTCAGTAAATTTTATTTCACTTTTGTTGCTATGGATTATATATTATAGAATAATTTCTCTATTGTTGATAAATATAGCCTTGTCTTGTTTACTTACCTGTCCTCAAATAGCACTTTAATTGCAGATGGTAGAATTTGGCATTGCAAATCAGTAAGTCGTTAGGATGAGCATTTCAATCACTAAATACAAATGTTTTCATAGAAATAAATATTACACTTCTTTTGGAGTATTTTCATCAACTCAAATCTATCTTATTGGCTATGGAAATAATCACTATACCATAAAGTTTTGATTGAAAAATAAGTTATCTGAAAACATTCTGGCATATTTTCATTTTAAGTCAGTCCCTGAATAAGAATGTCTGCTTCTTCAAATTAAATTGCTTGTAAAACCAAATCATTCATTTTGTCATTTGTAGTATTCAACACATTGAAACTATAGCTTTCTGGCATTGACACCAAGAATCATATGCTTCTCTTTAACACCATAGTGTCTTCATTTGCACCTGTTACACTATTACTGGAAATGGTTCAGCTTGTCTACGTGATACATTTTCACTAAAAATATCTCATTTGGAATAAATCATAGTGATTCACTGATGTCTGGGAAAGGCATTAACCCACATAGCTAATTGGCACTAGTATTATTTTAATATAGGGGGTTCCACCAATGTATTGATGTCACTTTGCTAACAAAAGGTTATGTTCATATTAAGTAAAATATTTATTATTATTACTTAGTGTCAGTTGAATATTTTTAATAATGTCAGATGTTAAATATACTTTTATTTTACAGGAAGGTAGTATTCAACATTTATGAATTTCTTGAGTATTTGAACTGAGCTGCTTCTGACTTTACCTTTTGTCCCTATCACCTCCACTTGATAGCATAGCCATGTTTGAAAAATGATTTAAGATTCACCTGGGTTCAAGAGTGCAGGAATAGCTTTACAAGGGCATCTGAGGAAAGTATCTTTTCAGGCACGATAGTGCACAACACCAACTCACATACATATTTAGCTGTTGCAACAGACATGAGAGAAAGTTAAAAGAATTGTTTGTCATAATAATTATTAATGGTGAAATTTTTATATGCTTAGCAATGGGATTTTTTCCAATTATTTTCTGTGCCTTTCAAGTTCTGCATAAATTTGTTAAAATTTGCTTATTTCCATCATGATTTTCCGAGGCTCTCTTTCCTGGGCAAATCTCCAGATTGGCAAGTTGAAGCGA
This sequence comes from Arctocebus calabarensis, assembly GCA_963573935.1. Classification (NCBI taxonomy): domain Eukaryota; kingdom Metazoa; phylum Chordata; class Mammalia; order Primates; family Lorisidae; genus Arctocebus; species Arctocebus calabarensis. The sequence continues at coordinate 11,222 of CAUYON010163266.1, read as the reverse complement.
GTTTTCAAATACCCTCCCCATGTATCACCCACACCGATCTGCTGGGGATGCATTGACATCTGAGCTCCGAGGGTTGTAACTAAGCTGCTTTTTGTGGCAGAGAAGTTTATGCTTCAGTTGTTGCAGATACCACCTTTACCTCCCTGTAATTTAGTGATTTCCAAGTGTTTCAACCAGCTTTTAACTGTCCCAGCACCAGGATCATGATTAAAAAAAAAAAAAAAAAGCCAAGGAAAGTCTCTTTTTCAGACAGCAGATCCAAAGTCATGCTTTGGTCTTGGCACAGTGCACAATTTTTCAACAAGGATGAAGCATGATAATGTTTCTTTTCCTTTCCAGTTCAGACAGGAAACTGATAGACTGGCTGACTTAGTGTTTTCAAAGTTCAGATAACTAAATTTTTCTTATTAATGGCCTTACTCCTTGTATTTTAAATTGTTATATAATTTAAAAATTCTTAAGCTATCTCTATCCATTCCATGCACTTTGGTTCTTTTCTAAGAGCAAAGGTTTCTGAAAGAGCAATAAAAGGCGAAAAGAGGATCTCAAACAGAAACTGTAGATAGGAACCTCGTGTCTAACAGCACCTGTGCCCTATAGAAAGTAACCTGCTACATCGCCTTGGGGCTTAATTATGAGTATTAGAACACTACTAATGAGGTCTAGGTCAGAAATCGTGGGACGTTAGGATGGACCGGGAGAGAATCTTCAAATTGATCGAGGTCAAAACTCCAACATCTTCACATTGACATAGAGGAAAGAGATTCTAGTAGAGTGAAGTGTCTTTGAGTGAAAGATAAATGGGTAATTTCAAAGTGGAAATTACACCCTAATCCTGCTGACTTTGGTGGCATTGCACTTTTTCCTAAGAATGATTATTATAACCTACATCATCCTTCAGTGATTGCAAAATTGGCCCAGCTTATATAGCCTTCAACATGGGATAAGACCATCTTCTTCATTTTAAAAGCAAACTGCAATACTCACCCACTGACCAGGCCAGGTGCTCACGCAAATCACTGTCCACTAGATTACACGTAACAATTGTCCATTGTTTCAGGTTCATAGAAAAAATTAAGAGAAGTAGTGAAATAATATTCAATTCATGTGTCTGGAAAACATGTATGATATGATATAAATGTGCATTCAACTATTTTAAATAGTAAAGGTTCAGTTGTTGAGCATATGTTTGCTCTACAGAAGGATATAGTGGCTGAGAAAATGATTCTGTGAGCCAGAGTGATTGGGTTCAGTTCCAAAGTTTCCTTATATGTATTTAAAATAGAGTAATAAAAGTAATGACTTTATGAGGGTTTTTAGACATTAAGTGTGTTAATGTGCCTGTATTGTTGTTGTTGTCATTGCTGCTGTCCTTAATGCCATTTTATTCAAAGATTTGTAATGATAAACTATTTTAAAAATAATGGCTATATTTTGTTCATAATAGTCTGTTCTCTATTCAAAATGTATATAAATGACTTTATACTAAGTCTAACTAGGAATAGTTGCCGATCAAGGTGTTAAAACTTGAAGATGTAAAGTGTTTTCTCACACGTATCTTCAGTTCCTTAGTTGACTTCACTTTGCCCCCCAGTTTACCTACATAGAGAAACAGTGTATTGGACAAGATGACTCCTGAAAAACTCCAGGCTTAAAACTTTTGCCTGCTTTGATTCTCCGCCTCGTTTTCAAAGAGAGGTTTTGCACACTCAGAAATAAGTAAGAAGGTAGTCCAGAGCTTCCTAAAGTGGAAGTGTTGTAGCTTATTAAGTCAATAATGGCTTGGATCTTTGTAGCATTTTTGGAGCTCTTTCTGAGCCCTGTGGGCTCCTAAAAGAACACTAGGATAGTCTGCTATAAGAAGTAACTGCTTTCTCGCTGCTCCCTCCCTTCCCCCACTCTTTCCTCTCTGTTCTATGTCTAAAATATAAAATAAACGTACACTTTTTTTTTTGGTAGAGACAGAGTTTCACTTTATTGCCTTCAGTAGAGTGCTGTGGCATCACAGCTCACAGCAACCTCCAACTCCTGGGCTTAGGTGATTCTCTTGCCTCAGCCTCCCAAGTAGCTGGGACTACAGGCGCCCACCACAATGCCTGGCTATTTTTTGTTGCAGTTCGGCTGGGGCCAGGTTTGAACCCACCACCCTCAGCATATGGAGCTGATGCCCTGTCCACTGAACCACAGGTGCTGCCCAAAATAAACTTACACTTTTATATCCCAAGGAACAAAAGACCTAACTCTTGAAAGTAAATGTTAGGGTACCTGTATAAAAATAAAGTAAATTTAGAATCCCCAAAAGTATTTTCAAATAGATGATGTGGTAAATATAGGCTTAGACTTATAGGAAATGAAGTTTAGTTCAAGATGAGTTGAGACAAGGAAGACCTTTGTTATTGCATATACAGAACTACCCAACGATTGGCTGGGGCACTAGTTGAAAGAGGGGAGAAAATGGCTGTTTTTGTTCAAGTCTCTTGCCCACAGGAAATGGAGTTATTTGTTCTTTTCTTATTAATTTGAGTTCTCTGTAGATTCTAGTTATCAGACCATTGTTGGAATCGTAACATGTAAAAATCTTCTCCCATTATGAAGGCTGCCTGTTTGCTTTAGTTATAGTAGTTTTAGCTATGCAGAAGTTTTTGAGCCCTGCTGGTGGGATTTCAAACTAATACAACCTTTATGGAAAGAAGTAAGGGGAATCCTTAAGGAATTAGAAGTTGACCTTCCATTTGATTTTGCAATTCCATTACTAGGTATTCACCCAGAAGAACAAAAATCATTTTACCAGAAAGACATTTGCACCAGAATGTTCACTGTAGCCCAATTCATAATTGCTAAGTCATGGGGGCAGCCCAGATATCCATCAACCCATGAATGGATTAACAAACCCTGGTATGTGTACACTGTGGAATACTATTCAGCCACTAAAAAGATGGAGACTTCACATCTTTTGTGTATAGAGAGGGGACATATCCTTCTTAGTAACGTATCTCAAGAATTGGGGGGGGAGTATCCAACGTACTCAATGCATGTTACAAAACCAACATATAAACACTTACACATGCATATGAATGATTAAACACAAATATAGTCCAGCGAGAGGGAGGGGAGAGGAGGGCGAGAGAGGGGAGTGGGGAGGGCTTGTGGTGGGGTCTCAGCTAATGTACACAATGCAAGGGTACACTTCAAAATAACTAAGAGTAAATTATAGATGTCTGTCTTACCATGAAAAAAAAAGTTGGCTGGAGATGCTCTTCTCACATAGGCAGTTTCCTAGAATGTATAGAGGGGAAGCCTGATAAAATCAGACAAATACCAGCAGCGGCCATTTCCTGAGATTGCTTTGCTGCTTCCTGGGGTATTCCTGCTAACCCCCCACATCAGTATTTTCTGGAGGATCTCACTTAGATTTTAGAAGCCATCTGCTGCTTTGGCAGGAGTGTTCCCCAGAGAAATGGCCAACGGAACTCCTGTACAGAAGGAAAGACGTTTACTGTAAGGAATTGTCTCACATGGTTACAGAGGCTGTGCTGTTACCAGACCAGCAGTGAGTCGATGTCCCCAGAGAGTCCACAGCGTGGTCAGTTCAGGCTGAGTCAGGAGGCCTGGGAACCAGGAGAGCCCCCCCAGGGGAGATGCAGATTGAGGGCTTGGCAGGCTCAAGACTGAGGAACAGCTGATGTTTCGGTTTGGGGGGCAAAGCCGGAAAAAGGCCCAAATGCCCCATCTCAGAGTCAGGAATTTTCTCATTGAGGGAAAAGCCAGCTTTGCTTTTCCACTCTATTCAGGCATTTAACTGATTAAATGAGGCTCTCTTACATTGGGAGGGCAACATCCTTTATTCAGTCTATAGAAGAGCTAATTTCAAACAGAAACACTCTCACAGGCAAATCAGGTTACTGCGTGGCCAAAGGTCTTCCCAAGCCACGGCCCAGGCACGCTGACCCTGAAACAACCATCACACTCTCTGGGAACTGTTCTGGTGCACCCACTCTCTCTCCACTTGCAACCATAGTTACAGCAAACCCAGGTGTCCGAGGGGAACAAAGTCCAGCTCCTTGGCCTCAAATCACCTATGTGCTAATATTGTCAGGGGAGTGAGAGAGAACCCGGTCTGCACCTGGACCTGCATCGGTGAAGTGCCTTCCCCTCCCTCTCTTACTGGGGTCTCCTGATATACCCCCTTCAGGAATGAAAGCCATAAAACCAGTTGTTGCATGCAAATAAGACCTTTGCAGCCTCAGAAAAACCTTAAGGGAAGCCCAAGAAAGTAGTTGGAATGTGTACACTTTTTCAACCTCTCCTCACATAATATTCACTTCCCAATTCTTTTAAATTTTTAAACAGGCCTTTATAATCTTGATAAACTTTAATTTTATATGCATATATAGATATTATAAATATATAGATTGATGTACGTTTAAGTGTATAACAATAACTTATACAAATTAATGTCTAGTATTTGTTACACTTTGTAGTTGTATTTGTCTATACAGCTTCTACCATTTTTGTGTGTGGCTTTTCTCAGGGACAGGGTTTTCTTCTGTCACCCAGGCTGGAGTGCAGTGGCACAATCATAAATCACGGCAGTCTCAAACTCCTGGGATCAAGGGATCCTCCCCTCACAGCCTCCTGGATTGCAGGTGCAAACCACAATGTTTTGCTACTTCTCTTTCTGTTATTTTACAGAAGGGGTCTTGCTCAGTTGCCTATGCTGGACTCTAATGCCTTGCCTCAAGGAATCCCTTCCTGGCCTACCAAATATTTGGGATTGATTAGAGGCATAAGCCACTGCACCTAGTTATATTTGTTAAAAGTCAAAAGTCATTAAACAGTATTTAGTTTAAATATATATATATATATATATATGACTATGTAAATAAGTATCCAATGGAGAATCATGGAGTGAGATTGGATCTACAAGGGAAAGGAATGTAATGGAACATTTTCAAAATGTTGCCCTTCAAATGAGAACCTCCCAAGACCCATGCCCACAGCTCTGTGTGTGGCCTCCTGTGTTGGGCTGTGATGTGACTTGGTCACTCCTGAAGCCTCCCGTGCATGGTGAGATCTGGGGCATTCAGCCCACAGACGTGCCTCTCACATCTAATGTCATCTGCTTCCTTTCCTTTTTTCATTTTCCAGAAGCTACTTTTTTTCATATAATGTGCACAATTGGTGAACATTCTATAACCAAGCCACTTCAATAGGATGACCATTACCTATTAACTTGGGTTGGCTTTCTTTCTTCCACATTCTTGTAATAAACTTATCTTCTGATGAAATTAAATTAATATATTATGATTAAAGATTCTAGGAGGGTAGAGCAAGATGGCAGCCAAGTAACAGCTTTCTTGCGGCTGGGCACGGTGAGACTGGGGAGAGAGTACTTCAGGCATCTCTGGCAGGTGGGATCTGCCCAGAAACTTCCCTTTGGGGACACAGCGAGACAGCGTGAGGCTTCTGGACACCCTGAGGAAGGCCAAAGCGGCGGAGATTGGGCAAGTGGTGGCGTGTGTTCGTTTGGTCTGATCCTGTCAGCAGCTGTAAGTGGGGCAACAGTGGGACTGCAGGCCGGAAAGGCCTTGTTTTTGAGCCATTTGGGTTTCTTTTGGACTTGGCACTTGGTTGAACTGCCTTCGGAGAACTTGGGCAGGAGTGCGGGGGGGTTTGAGTGTTGTCTGGGGCCCCGGACTGGGCCACCAAGCCAGACGGAGCTCCCAGTGTTTGGTGGTGGGCTGTGTGGAGCCATTGTGGGAGAAATGCCCTGGCAAGCTCCACCCTCAGGGTCACAGAACAAGCATTGGGGTGGGGGCGAGTAATCTTGTGACTGAGCAACCTAAAGGCGGGGACTGAGACGCCTCGCAGCCTTAGCCCTCAGGGGCATAGGGTGAGACCAGTTTTGGCACATTGGGTAAGTGGAGAACCACTTAAAGAGTGATCCCAGCCACAGCACTTTACTGGGAAAGTTTCTGCTTAGCCCAGGTTAGCAATTTAAAGTGTCTTCTAAGCAGGCTGGGGAGGATTTAACCTGTCCAACCTGTAGGGTTTGAGAAATCATTAGAGACACAGGGTCACTCCCTACAAAGATCCAGTAACAACAGAGTGAATCTGCCAGGGTCTGATCTGGGAGAGACAGCTCCCCAACTCTGAGGACGGTCATAGGCAACAGTGAAAAATAATCATGAGGTGGAATCAACAGAAAAACTCTGGCAATATGAATAACCAGAGTAGATTAACTCCCCCAAGGAATGACAAAGTAGATGAAGCACAAGATCCCTTGCATAAGCAAATGGCTGAGATGTCAGAAGTTGAGTTCAGAGTCTGTATAGCAACTATGATCAGCGCAATGGAGGAAAAGATGGAATTAGAATTTCAAGCAGTAATCCAAAAGATGACCCAAAAGATGTCTCAAGAACTGAACGAGTTCAAAGAGAAAATGACCAAAGATATTGACCCATTGAGACAAGAAGTTGTAGCCCTCAAAGATCTGAGAAATACAGTAGAATCCCTCAGTAACGAAATGGAGCAAGCAGAAGAAAAGTTTTCTGAAACTGAAGACAGAGACTTCGAATGCTCCCACATGCTCAAAGAGATAGAGAAATGGAAGGCAAAAACGGATCATTCACTCAGACAGCTCTGGGATAACTCGAAGAAAACCAATATTTGCCTTATAGGGATACCTGAAAACGATGAAGTGGCATCACGAAGCACAGAGTCTCTTCTTTATGAGATTATGAAAGAGAACTTTTCAGACATGCCAAGAGATTCTGAAATTCAGATAGCAGACAGTTTCAGGAACCCAGCACGACCCAACCCAAATAAGACAACCTCCAGGCACATCATAATAAACTTCACGAAAGTTAATATGAAAGAGGAAATTCTGAAAGCAGCCAGATGTAAGAAATCCATTACCTAAAAGGGGAAGAATATTAAAATAACTGCAGAGCTCTCGGATCAAACCTTTCAAGCGAGAAGAGAATGGACCTCGGCTTTTTATCGCCTACAACAATATAACTTTCAACCTAGGATCTTGTATCCAGCTAAACTGAGTTTGATTTATGATGGAGAAATTAAATACTTTAAGGACATCCACATGTTGAAGAAATTTGCCATGACTAAACCAGCTCTCCAGGATATTCTCAGCCCTATCCTCCATAATGACCAGCACAATCCTCCACCACAAAATTAAGCTCACTCAGAAACTTTGAATTGTGTCTGGCTAGGCCTTGCAGATCTATGTTGAATAAAAGGAGGTACAGTGGGAATGTCTTCTTCTAGTTCTAATGCTTTCAACTTTTCGACATTCAGTATGACACTAGCTATGGATTTGTCATGTATGTTTTTTCTTATTTTGGGGTATCTTCTTTCCATTCCTAGTTTATCGAATGTTTTTTATCATGAAAGGATGCTGAACTTTATCAAATGATGTTTTGCATCTATTGAGATGATCATATGTTCTTAGTTTTTACTTTTGTTTATGTGATGAATCACTTTTATTGATTTAGATATGTTAGACCATTCTTGCTTGCATCCCTGGGACAAAGATGGTCATTATATAGGGTGTCCTAAAAGTTGCCCCTACAGTCACCATACATTGGAAAATTGGGAAATTATAGCTAAAGTACCTTTATTTATAAATATTTGTTAAACAATTTACAAATTTTTTGCAAGTAGAGAATATTTTGTGAAATATTTTTTAAAACTGCACCCTAGGCAATATGGACATTGCAGACATTTTTAGAACATTCCACATGACAGCTACAGAATACACATTCTTCTCAACAGCACATGAAACATTCTCCAGGATATAGCCTATTATTAGGGTAAAAATAATCTTAATAAATTAAGAAAAATTGAAATCCTTCAAGTATCTTTCTGACCACAATGCAATAAAACTAGAAACTAATAACTGGAAGAACTTTGGATAGTGTTTAAATATATTGAAATTAAGCAACATGCTCACAAACATCCAATGGTTGTCTAAAGAAGTTAAAAAGAAAATTAAAAAATTTCTAGAGACAAATGAAAATGGAAATACAATGTAACAACCTTATAGGATTTAGCAAAAGCATTAATATGATGAAACTTTACACCAATAAATGCTACAAATAGATCTCCAATAAATAACTTAATATTATATGTCAAAGAACTAGAAAAGAACAACCCAAACTCCAAATAAGTAAAAAGGAAAGAAATCAGCAGAAATAAACAAATAGAGACTGAAAAAACTGTACAAAGATCAATGAAACAAAGAGGTATTTTTTATAAAAAATAAAATCATCACCCTTTAGCTAGACTAAGGAAAAAAGGAGAGAAAACTCAAATAGATAAAATCAGAGATGAAAAAGAAGACATTACAACTGATACCACAGAAAGAAAAAAGATTGTAACAGGCCACTGCTAACAACAACATTTCAAAAATAATGGTGGCAAGGATGGTTCAACTTATGCAAATCAATAAGCATGATGCATCACATTAACAGAATCAAGGACAAAAGCCATACGATCATTTAAATAGATGCTAAAAAATTGATAAAATTCAGCATCCTTTCAAGAGAAAAATCCTCAATAAACTGGGTAGAGAAGGAACATATCTCAAGACAGTAAAGGCCATATGTGACTAACCTATAGCTAACATCATACTGAATGGGGGAAAGTTGAGAGATTTTCCTATGAGATATGGACAAGACAAGGATGGCTACTTTCAGCACTTTATTTCATCATACTGGAAGTTCTAGCGAGATTGGTTATATAAGAGAAAGAAATAAAGGGCATCCAAACTGGAAGGGAGGAAGTCAAATTGTTGTTGTGTGCAGATGATATGATCCTATATTTAGAAAACTCTAAAGACTCCAACAAAAACTGCTAGGAGTAATAAAAAAATCGAGTAGTGTTGGAGGATAAAAAATCAACATATAAAACTGAATGGCATTTCTATACACTAAGAGTAAAGTATCTAAAAAAGAAATCAAGAAAGTAATTCTGTTTATAGTAGCTAAGGAAAAATAAAATACTTTGGAATAGACCTAATTATTAATATAAATTTTAATGATTCATCTATAAACTCTTTTGAATGCAATTATAAGAAAATATCATCTATGAATAAAATGCAATTTTATTTCTGCCTTTATAGTTCTTTATCCTTGTTTTAATTTTTCTAATCATACTGCTGTAGCTATGACCTCAGTAGAAGGTGAAATAGGTGTAGTGAGAGCTGGTATTTTGCCTTGTTCCAGATTTAGAGAGATAATATTCAAATGTATCACCATTATGTATCATATATGCTATAGGTTTGAAAAAGGTAACCTTTTTCAGATTAAGGGAGCTTTTCTTAAAAACTCTATTTTGCTAAGGGGATATTTTATTAATTTTATAAATATTTTTCTTATATCTATTGAGATAGTCTTATGATCTATGTCTATTTTTCTGTATAGGTTGACTTTAATTCATTTTTAAATGTTTCATCAATCTTGTATTCTTGGGAAAACTGAACTTGATCATGACATATTAGATATTTTCTGCATAGTTATAATTGTATGTATAATATTTTACTTTAGGTTAATGCATGAATGAGATTTTCCTGTTATTATGCTTTTTTGCAGTGTTGTTGTCAGCTTTTGGGTATCCAGGTGCCAATATCAGAAAGGGTGCTGGTGAGTGTTCACTTATTTTCTATTCTCTTAGAGAGTTTTCCAAGTCAGAAGTGAGTTCTTTCTTAAAGTGTTTATAAACTTCACTGTTGTAACCATTTGGGTCTGAAATTTTTCATAAGGAAAGATTTTTTTGTTGTTTAGCTACTGATTTAATATTTTAGTGGTTATATGTTTATTTATATTTTCTATTACTACTTAAATTAATTTTGAGGAGTTATATTTTTTCTAGAAGTTTGTGTATTTCATATAAATTGAAAATTTATTTGTATAACATTATATTGCTTCTTTATTTTAATATCAGAGGTGCTTTACCCCTTTAATTAGTATGACTGGTTATTGGTATTTTCCCCTACATAATCATTTTTACCACAACAATGTAAACTATCTATTAAAAAGTTAATATTTTATCTTTATTGGTCTTTTCCCTTTTCTTTTGTGTTTTTATTTTTATTAAATAATAGCTGTGTGCATTAATGCAATTATAGGGTACAATGTGCTGGTTTAATATACAATTGGAAATACTTTCATCAAACTGGTTAACATAGCCTTCACCGCATTTTCTTAGTTATTGTGTTATGACATTTATATTTTACACTTAGCAGATTTAACATGTACTCTTGTAAAATGTACCATAGGTGTGGTGCCACCAATTACCCGCCCTTCACCCATCCTCTTCCTTCCCTCCCCCTCCTCTTTCCCCTTTATCTTGGGCTGTAGTTGGGTTATAGCCTTCATATGGAAGTGTGGGTGCTTATAAATTGGTTTCCTAGTAGGGCAGAGTACATTGGATACTTTTTCTTTCATTCTTGAGATTCTTTGCTAAGAAGAATATATTCTAGCTCCATCCATGTAAACATAAAAGAGGTAAAGTCTCCAATTTTTTTAAGGCTGCATAATATTCCATGGTGTACATATACCACAATTTATTAATCCATTCATGGGTTGATGGGCACTTGGGCTTCTTCCGTGACTTAGCAATTATGAGTTGGGCTGTAATAAACATTCTGGTGCAAATATCTTTGTTTTAAAGTGATTTGGGGGGCAGTGCCTGTGGCTCATTGAGTAGGGCGCCGGCCCCATATACCGAAGGTGGTGGGTTCAAACCTGGCCTCTGTTGAACTGCAAAAACAGAAAAATAGCCAGGCGTTGTGGCGGGCGCCTGTAGTCCCAGCTACCCAGGAGCCTGAGGCAAGAGAATCACCTAAGCCCCGGAGTTGAAGATTGCTGTGAGCTGTGTGACGCCATGACACTCTACCAAGGGCAATAAAGCGAGACTCTGTCTATACAAAAAAAAAAAAAAAAGTGATTTTTGGTCTTCTGGCTATATACCTAGCAGAAGAATTGTAGGATTGATGACAGGTTTATTTTTAAATCCCTAAGTGATCTCCAAACATCTTTCCAAAGGGAACATATTAGTTTGCGTTCCCACCAGCAATGTAAAAGTGTTCCCTTTCCTCCAAATCCATGCCAACATCTCTGGTTTTGGGATTTTGTGATGTGGGCTAATCTTACTGGAGTTAGATGATATCTCAAAGTAGTTTTGATTTGCATTTCTCTGATGAT